>CAWUFW010016669.1:0-298122 GCA_963921515.1 Calotriton arnoldi | reverse complement strand
AGTGACTAGGACACTGCTCTTCCCGGATCTGCGCTTACTGGCGCGGAAAAAGAAGAACTGACGTCAGCGCGCAGGGGCGGCGTCTAGGTACTGCCCGCGACGTCATCCCGGCGACCACGACGCCGACGACGGACGCGGAGCCGCACGACGACGCCTACCGACGCGCAAGGGTACTGCTACGCAAAAACTTTCCCGGATCCAGCCTGACGCCTGGGGATATTCTAAGGTAGGGAATCCGTCACTAACGTGTCTCTTTTAGATACTTGTTGCATATGCCGTTTGCATAGGCTGTATGAGTTTGCTCTTACTAACCAGCCGTCTAAGTAGGGGTAAACATGAATTCCTTGCCTTACGAGATGTGCCGCTACTGCTGCCAGGCACTTTGTGAACACCCTTGGTGCTGATTTTAGACCGAAAGCAACTACCTTGAACTGGTAGTGTTTGTTCACGACAAATCTTAACATTGCTTGTGTTTTCTGTTTATTGGGATGTGTACCTCTTGTAGTGTAGTTATTTTGAATCTTTGTGTTTTTATAAACTTGTTTAGAAACCTTGGGTCTAATATTGGCCGTAATGTTCCATCCACCTTTGGAATTAGGAAGTATGTTGAATATACTCTGTTCTTTTCTCTGTGCGGTACATGTTCTATTGCATGTTTTCCCTGAAGTTCTTTCACCTCTTTGACTGAGATAATTCTTCTTTTGAATGTGTCCTTTGCTTTGGCCTCCTGTGTGGAGGTTGGTTTGTTAACTCTATACAGTAACCGTGATGTATCATGTTTAGAATCCATTTGTATGTGGTTATTTCTCTCCACTTTTGTTGGAAAAGTTTTAGTCTGCCTCCTACTGGAGTGGT
Organism: Calotriton arnoldi; assembly: GCA_963921515.1. Taxonomy (NCBI): domain Eukaryota; kingdom Metazoa; phylum Chordata; class Amphibia; order Caudata; family Salamandridae; genus Calotriton; species Calotriton arnoldi. The sequence goes on along the minus strand of CAWUFW010016669.1, from coordinate 297,267 downwards.
ATGTTGGAGGAACGGTAAACTGGTTTTTTCTTGTTTTGGTAACTGCTTTTTCGTGTGTACTCTCACTGCTGTTTGTGAGTGTACCTCTTTGTGAGTGCAGTCACTTGGTAGAGGTTTGTTGTCCACCTCTTTGTAGCTGACCTCTGCCACGGGGACTCCCTCGAAAGGATCCTCTTCCTTGATATTGCCAGCTTTGTCTGTCCCTGTTGTGTGCCCTGGTTTCCAGCTTGGTATGACTGCTGGTAACTCTGATGTGAGGTAGTAGGTTGGTGTGTACCTCTTCCTGTTGGTCTTCTAGATGGTGTGCCTCTACGCATGCCACTGAACTGCAGAGCCCCCATCGATCTTGCGGTTTCGTTGTCCTTTTTTAGTTGATTTAGCTTTTTATGAACCACCATTCCAAACAATTGTTCTCCATTGAATGGTGAATTAATGATGTTGCTTTGTACTTCTGGCTTGAAGCCTGAGATTCTAAGCCATGCGCTCCTCCTTTCAGTTATGCCAATCATCATTTGCCTGCTAGACGTTTCAGCAGCATCAAGGGCCGATTTTAAACATGTATTAGCAATGTTTTTACCCTCTTCCACCAGGTGGCTAGCTCTTCTCTGGAATTGTTCTGGTAGGTTTTGTAACAGTTCTCCTACCTCCTCCCAATGTTGGTACGCATGCCTGTTCAGCTATGCATTTGAATTTGCTATGCGCCACTGATTAGCTGCACTTCTCTCCACCTTCCATCCTACGAGGTCCATCCTCTTGCTTTCCTTGTCTGGAGGTGGTCCCACTGTAGTAAGTACATTTGCTCTTTTTCTTGCTGTTGAGGCAATGATGGAGTCAGCTGGCACTGATCCCCTGACGAATATAGGGTCTTTAGAGGAGTGTTTATACTTTTTCTCTGCCCTTGGTGTTATAGCCTTGCATGTAGCAGGCTCTTTGAATGCCTCTTTCCCCTGGTCTAAGACACTAGGCAGCATTGGTAGGACTGGATTCCTTGATTGTGTAGGCATCAGAGTCTCTAATAAAAAAACATGACTGAGGTTTTTCTTCCTCTAGCTGAACCCCATAAGTTTCTGCAGCCTTTTTAATCACCGGATTGTACATGCCAATGTCATCTGGGGGTGATGGCCTCGAAGGATATGATTCCACAGCCTCCTCCGGTGATTCTGCGTCAAGATCTTGCCATTGGAGCTCTTGATTCTCGGAGTTCGACGATTCTGCGTATGCTTGTTAGTCTTCCTCGACATCTTCCCCGAAGAAGAATGAACCTTCCTCTTCTTCGATCTGTTCGGGGTTCTTGGCGGTACTGGTTCTTCGGCAACCCTTTCGGCTTCCGTTTCCCTTATTTTCGGCTGTATCTTGAATTGCATCAAGCTTTTGTCGAAGTCTTTTTTGCGTTGAAGGATATTCACCATTTCGGCTTCGAGCCTTCTCTTTTTCTCAATCTCAGCCTCGTGTGTTGCGGTGTCGAGATTTTCCGTTATTCAGCCGACGTCGCCGAACCGGTCGTCGAGGTTTGTTTCGGTCTTTTTCTTCGACGCCAAAGCATCCTTTTCCAGACTGTCTTTCGACGTCTTTGTTTTTTCGAGGCCCTTTGCCGTTCCAGAGTCCTTATCTAAGGATCCTACGGTCTGTTTTTGTTTGGATGCAGCTGCAGGCGACGAATGCTTCAACGCCAAGGATCCGTTTGGAGGTCTAGAGTCTGATTTTCGAGACTCTTCTAGTTTTTTCGAGGTCGACGACTCTTACCTCCTTCGAAGTCTTCTTCTCGACTTCCACGACGACTTCTTTCCTCGTCGCCTTCTGGTCCTTCGGCGACGTTATCTTCCTCCTCACTGGAGAGGCCCAGGTCTCGCAGCGATGGCGGTGGTCCTTGGCCTTGCATGTTGTAATTGGCTCGTCGCTGCCTTTCTCTTATCCTCAACGTCTTCGGGGTGAAGACGGAGCAGGCGTTACAGTCGTCGCTTTGATGATCCAGCGGCAGGCACAGGTTACAGACCGGGTGCGGATCCTAATGAGCGTATTTGTGGTGGCAGTTCTTACAGAACTTGAACGGCGTCTTGTCCATTACCGCGCCCAGGGAGCCCCCTGAAAGCACATTCTCCGATCGTCGACAAAGTTCTTGATTTCTTCCCTTCGAACTACGTTCGTCGCAGATTTAAAGTTGAAAGTGGAAGACACCGTTCTATCGATTTTTCTCCAATTTTCCACGATTCTTCTCTCCAATCTTGGGAGCTTCTCTGTATAGATCCAGACCCAACGGCGGAAAAAAAGAATCTGAAGATGGCTACCAAAGGTGGGAGCTTCCGGAGGAAGCCGGTCGACGTCACAGAAGCGCACCAAATGGTACTACTTCGTCGACGCACACCAACAGCAAAAAAGAAGAAATACTACAATTCCGGACCCAACCACTAGATGGCGGAATAATGCACAGCATAGTGAATCCAGAAAAGATTCACGTAGCAAAACTGATTTTACTTACCTTTTCTCTAGGAAATGTCCCAGTGTGATATCTAGGCATATCACACTGAGTAGAAAAAGTAATCTAAAAAGTAATCTTAAAAGTAACGTAAAGTAACGTAAAAGTAACTTACCTGTAATTTTCATTGCAAAGTCGATACAAAGTATATGTACAGCATTTCACAGCATTGCATTACCAGTAATTCAAACTGTAACCATTTCAAAGTACATTTTCAATTGCATTTCAAACTGTATATTTACTGCAAAGTATTTATCAACTTACCTGTGCCAGGCTTGCTTGGTTCTAGAAAATAAAATAACTAAAAATATTTTCATACAAAACCAATTGGTCTGAAGTTCAGTCTTTGAGTGCGTGAAATCATTTGCTGATTGAGTGGGTACAACAAATGCTTAACATCGTCCTCTGATACTGCCTTACTGCTCGACCACACTACCACAAATAGAGTGAGGTGCTATCTAACTTAACCTCTGCCTACCTTTGGGGATCCACTGGACTGTGCACACTATACCTCACTTTGGTATAGTATATACAGAGCCAGCTTCCCACACCAAAGAATAGCAAGTTTTTATGCATAGGAGAACCCATCGAGAGATGGTGCGTTTGTGCTCGACCTTTCTTGGCGCCCATATTACCCACGAAGAGTTGATCGTCCACCCGGAAATCTTTAGTGCGGTCAAGGTAGGACAGCGCACGTTTTGGGTCCAGACGGAGTCTCTCCTCTTTGGAAAGGTGCGGAGGCAGAAAGAAGGTGGGCAATGTGACGGTCGGACCTATGTGGGAAGAAGCAACCACTTTGGGCAGAAAAGAGGGCCTAGTGCAAAGGACCACCTTGTCCAGATGAACTGCAAGAAAAGAAGGCTTAGAGGAAAGCCTGAAACTCACTCACCCTGCAAGCAGATGTGATGGCAAGCACGAAAGCAGCCTTCAAGGTAAGAAGACGAAGAGGACAATTATGTAGTGGCTAGAAGGGAGCACACATAAGGTAATTAAGAACAAGATTAAAGTCCCACTGGGGCATTACAAAAGGTGAAGGAGGAAAGAGATGAGTAATGCCCTTTAGAAATTCATTTACAATCGGAGACTTGAAAAGAGAAGGCTGATCAGGAAGGCGCAGAAAGGCCGAGATGGCCGAAAGGTAGCCTTTAAGATTGCCAAGAGCAAAGCCCTGCTGGGCCAAAGATAGAATGAAGAGGAGAACCTCTGAAAGAGGGGCAGAAAGGGGATCCACAGCCTTTGTTGTGCACCATGCCACAAATTTGTTCCATCTACAGGCGTATACCGTTTTAGTGGTGGGACACCTGGCTGCCAAGTTGACATTACAGACTTCGGGAGGATGGTCGAAAGCTGTCAATTGTCGCTGCTCAATCTCCAAGCAAGGAGGTAGAGGCTGGACAGGTTCGGGTGGAGGACCATCCCCTGCTGCTGCGACAGAAGATCCTCCCAAAGAGGCAGTCTGATCAGAGGATCGATGGCCATGCTCAAGAGCTCAGGGTACCAGACTCTTCGTGCCCAGTCCAGAGCCACAAGAAAGACTTGGGCCAGGTCGCGCTTGATCTTCAGTACTCTGGACAGAAGTGGTACAGGCGGAAAGGCGTACAGGAGGCCGCAATTCCACTTGCGACGAAAAATGTCGCAGAGCGAGTGCCGCCTTGGAAACTCCAATGCGCAGAATTGCTAACATTGCGCGTTCTCTTCGGTGGCGAACAGATCTAACCAAGGCTCTCCCCACTGCCGAAAGAGACCTTGCACCACCTCAGAGTGAAGACGCCATTCGTGATCCATCATGCACCGGCAGCTGAGTTCGTCCGCCCTGGAGTTCACAGAACCCGCCAGGTGTTGAACCACCAGAGTTATGCCCCGATGTTCCAGCCATGTTCAAAGGCGAAGAGCCTCCTGACATAGGGTCCACGACCCCACCCAGACCGGTTTGTTGCAGTACCACATGGCGGTGGTGTTGTCTGTGAACACCTGCACTACTCTTCCTTTGACAGAAGGAAGGAATGCCTTCAGTGCAAGATGGATCGCCCGGAGCTCCAAAAGGTTGATATGGAGACCCGACTCCGTCAGAGACCCCTGATCTCCACCTCTTCCAGGTGGCCGCCCCATCCCAGGAGTGACGGGCCCGTCACTACTGTGAACTCTGGTTGGGGAAGGGAGAGGGATCTGCCGCTGACCCAATCCTGGTTTGTGAGCCACCACTGCAATTGACGTGCAGTCCCCTCCGAGATCTGGACAACATTGGAAATATTCTCCTGATGCTACGCCCACTGGAACGTCAGGTCCCACTGCAGAGCCCGCATATGCCACCTGGCATGATCCACTAACAGGATTCAGGAGGCCATGATGCCCAGCAGCCTCAGGGTCATTCTCACGGAAATCCGAGATAGAGGCTGAAACATCGGTATCATAGCCCGAATATCCCAGACTCGCTGCTCGGGAGGATAAGCCTGAAACTGCGCTGTATCCAGAACTGCTCCGATGAAAAGGAGCTTCTGAGAGGGAGTCAGGTGTGACTTCGGCACGTTGATAGAAAACCCCAGCGAGTGCAGGAGGTCCGCCATAGTCTGGAGGTGGGAGACGACTGCTTGGGGCGAGCCCGCCTTCAACAACCAGTCGTCGAGATTGGGGAAGACCGGAAGCCCTGTTCTGCGCAGATGAGCTGCGACCACTGCCATCACTTTCGTGAACACCCGAGGGGTGCTGGTAAGGCCAAAGGGGAGCACGGTAAACTGAAATGCCCGTGGCCTACCGTGAACCGTAGGTAACGCCTGTGGGCAGGCAGGACAGAGATATGGAAGTAGGCGTCCTGCAAGTCCGCTACCCTCCAGTCTCCGGGGTCGAGAGCAGAGAGGACCTGAGCCAATGTGAGCATCTTGAACTTCTCCTTCCGGAGGAAGCGGTTGAGGGCCCTGAGATCTAAGACAGGACGCATGCCTTAGTCCTTCTTGGGTACCAGAAAGTTAGTGGCAGTAGCAACCACGACCGACTTTTGGCACAGGGACCCTTTCGATAGCTCCCTTGGCCAAGAGAGCTGCAACTTCCTGACAGAGAAGGGCCAAGTGATCCTCCAACATGCGATGGAAGGATGGTGGCATGGAGGGAGGGGTAGTCTTGAAGGGGAGGGAGTAGACCCTTCGAACTATCTGCAAAACCCACCTGTCCGACGTGATGTTTTGCCAGTGGGGGAGGTGATGGCGGATCCTGCCACCCACTGGCAACTGGTGGCCCTGGAAGGTCAGACTAGGAGGGTTTGGAGGCTGCTGCAGGGGGCGTGGGTGTTATGGGTGGACTGGCCAGCTCGCTGGCCCCCAGACTCACGTCGCTGGGTCACACATTTGCAGCTACGCAGAGGCTGGGAAGCTTGTGCAGCCCTGTGGCCAGACTGGGTGGAACGTGGTGGGGCACCCCTTCCGTAGCTACAAACGGGGCGAAAAGCGGCCTGCGTGGGGCGAAAGGTTGCAGCGAGGCACAAGGATCTACCCGTAGCACTAGAATCCTTGAAGCGCTCGAGCGCTGAGTCCGCCTCGTCGCCGAACAGGCAACGGCCATCATAGGGCATGTCCAAAAGGGTGGATTGGACATCCCCAGAGAAACCAGACGTCCTCAACCAGGCGTAGCGCCTCAAGGCTACTGACGTGGAAACCGTTCTGCCGAGAGTCTGCAGTATCCAGCCCACACTGAATGGCGAACTTAGCTGCGGCTCGACCCTCTGCCACTGCGCGGGTGAGAACAGCCTGGGCCTCCTCCGGGCACTGTGACAGCACTTGCGCAACCGTATCCCACACTGTATGGGAATAACTGCCCAAGAGGCATGCAGTGTTCACCGACCGCAGCGCTAAGCTGATAGAAAACATCTTCCCAAGGTGGTCCAGCTTCTTGGATTCCCTATCTGGGGGAGCAGTAGGGAATGCGCCCTTAGAAGATGAGGCTTGGACCACCAAGCTCTCGGGGGTAGGGTGTTGGGAGAGGAAAAGTGGGTCTCCCGGGGTCAGGCGGTGGCGTCGGGCAATCATCCTGTCCACAGGAGCCCCAGTGCTGGGCTTGGACCAAGTGCACAGAAGGATGTCCGCGAGGGCTTCATTAAAAGGCAGCACAGGGGCTCCGAAGAGGCCGCTGCCAGTTGAAGTACCTCTGTCAGGAGGTTAGTCCTGACTGCCACCGTAGGAAGCTCAAGGCCTCAGCCGCCCTACGCAACACCCTTGCATGAGAAGCTCCCTCCTCCATAGCAACAGGGAGGGGGGAGGGGGGAAGGGCATGCCAAGGTCTGGAGAGGTATCCAAACCACTGGCATCACCCAGTTCCTCTCACCAGTCGGGCTCCTCAAGCTGGTCAGCGAAAGGGTCTCCAGACCCCTCCCAGTCCTCCTCACCCTCCTCTGGCTGCCACTCAGGGCGATAGGGAACGCCAGGGATGAAAAGCAGTATAAAAGTACCTTCCGGCGCCGGTACAGACGTCCAGCACCAGGTCAAAGTCGGGTGAGAGGCTGGGGTCGACACCGGTTGGGGGCACAACCGGCATCGGGGGCGTAGTCGCTGGAATCAGCGCTGGGGAAGGTACTGTGAGGTCGAATCCAGGCCTGGAACCTCAGGGGTCCTCTGGCGCCGGAGCCGCTGGCATCAAAGGCCCAGGGCCCCCAGCCGAGTCCATGGGGCCCGAAGGCGCACCGGTGTAGTCAGGCTGCCCAAAAATGCTATGAAGAGCCTCGTAAAAGGGTCGAAGCTGGGCAGGGAACGCTCCAGGAAAAGGAGGGCAGCGCGGAACCGTCCCAGGAGCAGGCTCAGACGACGGAGCTGGAGAGCGATAACGCTTCGGGTCCCACGTCGCGTCTGCCGACGGACGGGGAGAAGGCAAAGAGCGACGATGCTTCTTTGCCGCCTTCTTGTGCTTCGACTTACCAGAGTGCGAAGACTTCGTTGACGAGTGGTAATGGCTCCACGACTGGTCCCGAGACCTTCCTCTCGACCGGTACCTCGAACGACTCGGAGCGGACTGCCGGGCCTCCAAGAGCTTTCGGGACCGCTCCCGCAAAGACTTCGTATTCATGGCCCGGCAGTCGGAGCACGACTTTGGTCCTGGTCGCGCTCCAGGCACCAGAGGTGCGGATCCGTGACGGACATCAACTTGCGACAGGAGTCGCAAGGCTTGAAACCGGTCCGACGATGTGACATCCCTCGTGCTACCAGGAGTCGAAGACTCAAAAAAGCCTTCGACAAAAGTCGAAAAGGGTTAGTCAAAAAAGTGACTAAGGGGCACGCTCTCTCCGGATCTGTGCTGGCTGGCACGGAAAAAGAAAACTGACATCAGCGCGCAGGGGCGGCGTCTAAGTGGGCACCGCAATGTCATCCTGGCGACCACGCCGCCGGACGCGGAGTCGACCGACGCCACCTACCGATGCGCAGGGATACTGCTACAGAAAAATTCTCTGGATCCAGTCGGACGCCTGGGGGTAATTCTAAGGTAAGGAACCTATAACTAATGGTCTCTTTCAGATATTTGCTTCATTTCACCAATGATTGAAACCTAAAAGAAAGCATCAAAAGTTGAAAGCATATAACTTAAAGCTGCTTCCATTTTCATAAAAAACGGAGCAATAACAGCATGTTTACCTCTTTAATTGTATCCAAATAATCATGCTGTCAAAAGCACAATGTAAATAGGCTGATCCTACTGTGAGCAGTCGCCTTAAACTACACTTCCATGAAGATTATTATTATTTAAAGTTTGGACATTTGAGATAGTGAAGCAAAAAATGATATAGGATGAAACACAACATAGCCTGCGGCTGAAAAAGTGCTTGTGAAACCAAAGATAGTGGAAAACATAAGGAAATAATTTGTAGCCCTCGACTGCTGTGCGTTTGGAAAGCCAAAACAAAACCAGGCAAAAGGAAAAGTAGTGCGCGAAAACGAACTTATATGGCCGATAGTGAAGTGATCCATTAAAAGGGCCAGTCTCCAGGGCATGACCATAACAGCAAAAGGAGGAAAAAATGTAAACTATTCACCAACGAAAACAAAGGAATTTCGAAAGGCCCATGAAGGAACAAATCGAAACGGATGGGTGTGCTGAAAGCCCATACAATAGATGCAGCATGTCTCGAGGGATCGTGCATGCACTGCCTAGGCGAGACCCAAAAAAAAAATATATGTAAATATATAAATAAATATAATGGGATAGATTTTAGCTGCAAGTTATATAATGCACTACCATGTTGATAATAGATGCCACAAGGTGAAAATAAGTTGGATATTTAGTTCCACAAGCACTTTAACAATGGATGTTATGAAATCTGCAATAACTTCATAACGCAATAATTACATAACCGAGTTAGCCATGAGTCCAGTGTTTGGATAAGAAGAAATTAGTTCCTTACCTTTAACTGCAGTTATCCACTATTGGTATCTTTCATAGATTCACATGCTTGAATCATTCCCAGTCATCGAGATGGGGAGTCCCCGCTACATTTATAATGGTAATGTCACATTAGACATAGAAGGTAACAGGCCTAAGGCCTTGTATTTAGTAACATATCTGAGTCCTTATTTAAGAAAGGACCAAACTCAAGAGAACAACCAATCAGTCAGCTGACACGACCCTCTAGACCCTTCCTGGAAGGAGCTCCAGTCCCTCAGATTTTCATAAGCACCGTACGTAACCAGAGGTACAACTGAGAGCATTAAGTGAGCCCTTCCAAGGGAGGTGGGCGGGTCGCATGTGAATCTATGAAAGATACCAATACTGGAGAACTGCAGTTACAGGTAAGTAACTCATTTCTTATCCAGTATTAGGGTATCTTTCATAGATTCACATGCTTGAATCAGAATAAAAAGCAGTAATGAGCACATGTTGTCATATAAATGAGCTAAACAAACAATAAGAGGAGTACAACCTGGAGACACAGTGAAGTCTCCAAAGTATTGGGATAAAGGGCACAAGAGAGGAAATATCCTTTCTTAAGAAGACCCCTCACTCACCAACCTAGTTGGTGACATGCTTCATCATCGGGGTCCCACCCGAATGGCCGAATGCCATCCGGGTGTGCTTCGACACCTGATTACAGTGGAGCAGGTTTATTTTCTGTGTAGGTGAATGAAATAGTGATTTAAAATTTGGCCAAATATTACTCAAAATTAGTATTTTTAATAATAGAGCACCTGGACAATATTAAAAAGAATTATAAGACACCCTTTTTGGTTAAATTGACCAACTGGTATCTTTAGGTAAAAAAGTGCAAAAAGTGCGAAAAAGAAGGTCTACATGTTTCAACCTAATGTCGATATTACTAGGTTTTCGTCAGGACCAAGAGTACGTGACCCGGGTGGTCTACACACGCTAAGGTGTATCCTGCCCTTGATCACTGCTACCTAACTCTGTACTCACAGTTAGGAGACCTTTCATCCTAGTAGTTGAAAGGAAAGAATCTGAAAGAACAAAAATGTACAATCACAGACAAACAACACATAAAAATATAGCGAAGATTCTCCAAAGTTAAGTGCTCAAAAATATCCCAAATGCGAGTAATGAAAAAAGCGTTAAAAAGTACACATTTAGTGAACATCTGTCGCCAAAATTCAGAGACAGTATATGGCAATGTGCACATGCATTTCAGTGAAAAATTAAAGAAAAAGTATCAGCCATTCACGACATTCGATCCAGTTGTTTCTATTTACACTCTGGCTGGCAGTACTTATCACGAAAAGCAAACAAAAATAAAAATAATAATAATGATAATAAAACAAACTTGAATAAACGCGGACAACAACTAGAAAGAATGGGACTATCACGCTACTTGTGATTATTATTTAAGGAGTGAGTGTCTACGCTCGCATTACATAGATAAGGACATACTTAGTGTAATTTTGATATTAATAAAATCGAACGTATCATGATAAATTACAGCAATGTCAAGAGCTTACTATGTAACGCATGATTGCGTGCCTCATGGGAAAGGGGTCATGGTGCTGGCTCAGTCGCGTGATCTGGAAAAATGAGCGTTATGAGGTAAATGACCAGAAAAGAGGAAAGTAAGCGGAGCCCACCCGCGTTGAGAATGGAGTACTTACAGCGAGTCACCAGTCACCGGCTGCTATGCCTATACTAAAGACCTGCCACCGCTCCCCGAGGATTCTCAAAACAGAACGTCCTCGTTAGGTAAATGCTGGGCGCTTCCGGGTTCAGGCGTGGTGACGTGGTCACATGACCAACGTCAGTACGTAACGGGGGCGTGTTACTAAAAACCTTCGATAGTAAGTAGGGGCCGCTGAAGCGCATTCAATTGTTTAAAAGCGTTGGGATCCCTTGAAAGGAGGTGCAAGAAAAGTTTAATGAGCCGACAGGGGAATAATGAAAAAAGGGGCGCATAAATCCATTAAGTATGTCTAATGGGGATTCCCTCTATTTATAAAGCGAATCCACAAATAGTCGGTGACTACCTCAAAAGGCACGCATACACTCGTTATTTAACAGAAAGAAAGTGTGTTGTGCATGCATTCAGTGAAATACCTAGAGAATTTCAGAACTATCACTAGTGCAAGCATGCATGCATATAGGCAGCAATAATCAACAGGAGTAGTGACCTACATTAATGTTGACAGTAGTCATTATTTTTCAAAAGGAAATGTATGTATAACATAACACATGGACTTATTTCAAAAGGACCGAATTCCAAGGAATATTATCGTTCAATCCTTCTTTATGGGTGGATAGCCTATATATCCATCGTTGTTCCTTTTCGAATAGGCGTTGTTGTATTTTTACTCCTGTTTTTACCTGTTCGATTATAGTCCATTTCATGTCATTGGTTGTATGGTTCATTTGAAGGAAATGTTCAGTGAGTTTTGTTATACTTTTTTTACACCTGATAGTGCTTCGATGTTCACAGATTCTTTGTTTTATTTTCCTGCAAGTCATGCCCACATATGCAAGATTACAGGGGCACTTTATCAGATAGACCACATCGGTACTGTTACAATTCGTGTGTACTCGTTGGTACCATACTTTTCCTGGTTCTAATACAAGTGTTTTGGTGTTACTAGTCAGATGACAAACACTACAATTTCCACACTGATAATGTCCTACGATATTAGGTAGGCCCCATGCCATGGTTACAGTTGGTGTCATTTCTTGTCTGTTCTCCTTTGGGCGTGTATTGACAAGGGAGTCCTTTAAGCTTCTTGCTTTCTTGAAAGAAAAGAGTGGTTTTTCCCAGTGCAAATTCCCAGTGTTAATGATAGACCAGTGCTTATTGATAGATTTGGTCATTTGATTAGAGGCTGTGCTGTAAGTTGTTACACATGTCAGTGGTATCTCCTCGTTCTTCTGTGTTCTATCTTCCAGAAGTGCCTCCCTTGGTTGGTTGCGAGCTCTTTTTTGGCATTTATTGAGAATCCCGTTAGGATAGCCTCTGTATGAAAGCTTCATAGTGAGGTCTTTTGCTTGATTATGGTAGTCGGTAGTTTTACTACAATTACGCCGTAACCTCAGATATTGGCCATATGGTAAGTTTTCCCTCAACGGTCTAGGATGGAAGCTCTCAAATCTCAGTAAGTTGTTCCTCGCACTAGGTTTGTGGTAAGTTTTTGTCTCTAGGTGACCGTTCTCCTTGGTGATTGTTACATCCAGGAAAATCATAGTATTGGGGTCCATAATATGGGTGAACCTCAGATTATGGTCACATGAATTGATCCATATTGTAAACTCTTTTAGTGTCTCGATCGGTCCCTGCCAGATGGCTAGGACATCGTCGATATATCTTTTCCAGAAGATGATATTCGAGAGAAAGGGATTCCGACTATTCAATATGAATCTTTTTTCAAAATCGAATACATAAAGCCCTGCCACACTAGGAGCAAAAATGCTCCCCATTGAAGTGCCCCCTGTCTGGAGGTATAAGGTTCCCTCATATTCAAAATAGTTTTTCTTCAAGGCTAATTTGGCACATTCCAAGATAAAGGATATGGGTGTCCTGTGTGTCCAGATGATTTCATGCAGGGCTTTTTTAAGTACTTCCAGTGTGTCGTCTTGTGGGATGCTGGTGTACAGACTTTCAATATCGAGGCTTACTAGGATGGTATCCTCATCCACTGTGATGTCTTTAAGAAATTTGAGGAGACATTTGGTATCTTGTAGGTAGGTGGTGGTTTTTTGCACCAAGGGTTTCAAGAAAAAGTCACAAAAGCGTGACAGTGGTTCAAGTAAAGAACCTATACCTGACACTATGGGTCTGCCAGGAGGGGGAATTTTATTTTTGTGCATTTTGGGCAAGATGTAAAAATATGGAATTTTTCCCTCACAATTGCAGAGAAACATTGCTTCTTGTTTCGAAATATGCCCCATTGTTTCAGCGTAGTCCACAAGGGTTCTAATTTCTTGTTTGAGTTCATTAGTCGGATCGACACTGGGAATTTGCACTGGGAAAAACCACTCTTTTCTTTCAAGAAAGCAAGAAGCTTAAAGGACTCCCTTGTCAATACACGCCCAAAGGAGAACAGACAAGAAATGACACCAACTGTAACCATGGCATGGGGCCTACCTAATATCGTAGGACATTATCAGTGTGGAAATTGTAGTGTTTGTCATCTGACTAGTAACACCAAAACACTTGTATTAGAACCAGGAAAAGTATGGTACCAGCGAGTACACACGAATTGTAACAGTACCGATGTGGTCTATCTGATAAAGTGCCCCTGTAATCTTGCATATGTGGGCATGACTTGCAGGAAAATAAAACAAAGAATCTGTGAACATCGAAGCACTATCAGGTGTAAAAAAGTATAACAAAACTCACTGAACATTTCCTTCAAATGAACCATACAACCAATGACATGAAATGGACTATAATCGAACAGGTAAAAACAGGAGTAAAAATACAACAACGCCTATTCGAAAAGGAACAACGATGGATATATAGGCTATCCACCCATAAAGAAGGATTGAACGATAATATTCCTTGGAATTCGGTCCTTTTGAAATAAGTCCATGTGTTATGTTATACATACATTTCCTTTTGAAAAATAATGACTACTGTCAACATTAATGTAGGTCACTACTCCTGTTGATTATTGCTGCCTATATGCATGCATGCTTGCACTAGTGATAGTTCTGAAATTCTCTAGGTATTTCACTGAATGCATGCACAACACACTTTCTTTCTGTTAAATAACGAGTGTATGCGTGCCTTTTGAGGTAGTCACCGACTATTTGTGGATTCGCTTTATAAATAGAGGGAATCCCCATTAGACATACTTAATGGATTTATGCGCCCCTTTTTTCATTATTCCCCTGTCGGCTCATTAAACTTTTCTTGCACCTCCTTTCAAGGGATCCCAACGCTTTTAAACAATTGAATGCGCTTCAGCGGCCCCTACTTACTATCGAAGGTTTTTAGTAACACGCCCCCGTTACGTACTGACGTTGGTCATGTGACCACGTCACCACGCCTGAACCCGGAAGCGCCCAGCATTTACCTAACGAGGACGTTCTGTTTTGAGAATCCTCGGGGAGCGGTGGCAGGTCTTTAGTATAGGCATAGCAGCCGGTGACTGGTGACTCGCTGTAAGTACTCCATTCTCAACGCGGGTGGGCTCCGCTTACTTTCCTCTTTTCTGGTCATTTACCTCATAACGCTCATTTTTCCAGATCACGCGACTGAGCCAGCACCATGACCCCCTTTCCCATGAGGCACGCAATCATGCGTTACATAGTAAGCTCTTGACATTGCTGTAATTTATCATGATACGTTCGATTTTATTAATATCAAAATTACACTAAGTATGTCCTTATCTATGTAATGCGAGCGTAGACACTCACTCCTTAAATAATAATCACAAGTAGCGTGATAGTCCCATTCTTTCTAGTTGTTGTCCGCGTTTATTCAAGTTTGTTTTATTATCATTATTATTATTTTTATTTTTGTTTGCTTTTCGTGATAAGTACTGCCAGCCAGAGTGTAAATAGAAACAACTGGATCGAATGTCGTGAATGGCTGATACTTTTTCTTTAATTTTTCACTGAAATGCATGTGCACATTGCCATATACTGTCTCTGAATTTTGGCGACAGATGTTCACTAAATGTGTACTTTTTAACGCTTTTTCATTACTCGCATTTGGGATATTTTTGAGCACTTAACTTTGGAGAATCTTCGCTATATTTTTATGTGTTGTTTGTCTGTGATTGTACATTTTTGTTCTTTCAGATTCTTTCCTTTCAACTACTAGGATGAAAGGTCTCCTAACTGTGAGTACAGAGTTAGGTAGCAGTGATCAAGGGCAGGATACACCTTAGCGTGTGTAGACCACCCGGGTCACGTACTCTTGGTCCTGACGAAAACCTAGTAATATCGACATTAGGTTGAAACATGTAGACCTTCTTTTTCGCACTTTTTGCACTTTTTTACCTAAAGATACCAGTTGGTCAATTTAACCAAAAAGGGTGTCTTATAATTCTTTTTAATATTGTCCAGGTGCTCTATTATTAAAAATACTAATTTTGAGTAATATTTGGCCAATTTTTAAATCACTATTTCATTCACCTACACAGAAAATAAACCTGCTCCACTGTAATCAGGTGTCGAAGCACACCCGGATGGCATTCGGCCATTCGGGTGGGACCCCGATGATGAAGCATGTCACCAACTAGGTTGGTGAGTGAGGGGTCTTCTTAAGAAAGGATATTTCCTCTCTTGTGCCCTTTATCCCAATACTTTGGAGACTTCACTGTGTCTCCAGGTTGTACTCCTCTTATTGTTTGTTTACGTAATTTAAAGGGGATCAGGAGTATACCCCTCCACTTTTTGTGGTCATCCCTTTCTCTCTCTTGTGTTTTTGAATATAAATGAGCTATACATAACCGAATAGTTAACTATTTCCTGAGAATAAAATAAAACAATATGCATGTAAATAATCGAATTATGCATACAATTACAAAATAGCCAAAACAGATTCCAATATTGGCATAATCAATAGAAAATAACAGAGAAATGTGCATTAGAAAGGTTGGTGGGATGGAAGGAAGGCTCACCTTATTGAAATAGATGTCTGAGCACCGCTTGTCCCACCGCAGCATCCTTCATAAATTCTGAATCCAAGCAATAATGCTTGGTGAATGTATGCAGCGTTTTCCAGGTTGCTGCTCTACAAATGTCTGCTAGGGGCACACCAGCAAACAACGCTATGGATGTAGATTTTGCCCTAGTTGAATGGGCACGAACTCTTGAATGCAGAGGTTGACCAGCCTGCTGGTGACAGAAGAGAATAGCACTAGAGATCCATCTAGATATGCTTTGTTTTGTCAAAGGAAAACCTTTCCTGGATAAGCTGTATGCTACAAAAAGCTGATTAGACTTGCGGAAGGATTTTGTTTTGTCTAGATAAAACTTAAGGCAACGCTTCAAGTCCAAGGAATGTAAAGCTCGTTCAGCTGCCGTTTGTGGATTTGGAAAGAAGGATTTTAAAACAATTGGTTCATTAAGATTAAAGTCCGAAGGGACATTAGGTATAAACTTTGGGTTGGTACGAAGGATCACTATCTTTCTTAAATTGAATGAAAGGTTCCTTTATCGTGAAAGCTTGGAGTTCGCCAACTCTTCTTGCAGCTGCAAGAGCCAAAAGAAGAGCAGTTTTCCAAGAAAGAAATTTTAAGTCAGCTCTATGCATTGGCTCAAACAGGTGCTTCATAAGTTGTGCAAGTACTATGTGGAGTTGCCACGTTGGAGGTGGAGATTTTACAGGAGCAAAAACTCTGAAAAGACCTTTAAGGAACTGCTTTATCAGACTGTTTGACCACAAAGAAGACTGGAAGATCTTCGGAAATGGGAAATTGCAGCCAAGTGAACTTTGATCGAGGTATGAGCCAGACCTGAATTCGCTAGGTGGAGGAGATATGGCAAGACTTCCTCCGGAGATGATTTGAGGGGATGCACCTTAGCAGATCCACACCAGATGCAAAACCTTTTCCATTTTAAAGAATAAGTTCTGTAGGTACTGTCTCTAGCACGAGACAACATCTCCCTGCAGTTTTGAGGAATGTTCAGGTCCCGAAATTCCTGGAACTCAGGAGCCAAGCCGATAATCTGAGAGAGCCTGGTTCCGGGTGCTGAACTTGTCCCTGGTTCATCGTTAGGAGAGAGGGAAACTGCTTCAGGGGGAATCGGCAGCTGTAAGGACAAGAGATGAAGCTCCGTGAACCAGTGTTGGCGAGGCCACGCTGGAGCCATTAGAATTAGCTTGCAGGGCTCTGCTTTAATTTTCTTTAGAACCCTGGGAAGGAGAGGAATTGGTGGAAAGGCGTAGGCAAATACGCCAGACCAAGCTATTGAAAACGCATTCCCCAGAGATCCCTGTTGGGGATGCCAGCTTGCGAAGTGTTGGTATTTGGCGTTGTTGCTCGAGGCAAACAGGTGTATCGCTGGTTCGCCCCACTGCGAGAAGATTTTGTTCAGGGTATTTTGGTTCAACTCACACTCATGGCAGGTTGTCCTTAACCTGCTAAGAGAATCCGCTATTACATTTTCTTTTCCTGGAACGTACTCTGCTCTCAAGATTCCGTGTTGAATTGCCCAGTTCCAAATTCGTTGAGATTCTTGGGAGAGGGAGAGAGATCGAGTTCCTCCCCGTTTGTTTAGATAGTGCATTGTCGTAGTATTGTCTGTCCCGACAAGCACTAGCGAGCTTCGTATACTGGGTAAGAACACATGGAGAGCTAGAAAGACTGCTCTTAGCTCTAAGAGATTTATGTGTAGATTCCGCTGAGAAGGTGGCCACTTGCCACTGATTTGAAGTTCCTCTAGGAAGGCACCCCAACCTTCCAGAGAAGCGTCTGTCGTTATCACCAGAGGAAAGGCTTGAGGAAGGAAAGGTAAGCCCTGAGACAGATGGTGAGGATGAGTCCACCAAATTAGACAAGCGACCATTTGTGGAGTCACTTGGATAATGTCGTCGAAAGTTCCATTTACCTGAACCCACTGCGCAGCCAAGGCTTCCTGAAGAGGACGCATGTGTAGACGGCAATGTGGAACCAGAAGAATGCAAGAGGACATCATGCCTAACAGATGTGTACAGGCACACCGAAAGAGACTTTCTTCTTCGTATGCGGTTTGCCAAGGTCAGACGTTTTCGTGGTCTTTCCTCCGTTGGATAGGCCCTCTTCAGAACCGTATCTAGAATAGCTCCCAGGAAAGTTAGGCGTTGAGAAGGCTGTAGGACTGATTTCTCTGAGTTTAGTGTAAAACCCAACATGCTGAAAAGTCGCAAACAGGCTTTGGAAGCATTTTTTGCGGTGTTCAGAGAAGGAGCTTTGATGAGCCAGTCGTCGAGATATGGGAAAACTTGGTGGTGGTGTTGTCTGAGATATGCAGCTACTGGAGCTAGGCACTTTGTAAAAATGCGTGGGGCTGATTTGAACCCGAAAGGTAAAACTCAGAACTGATAATGCCTGCTGGCTACAGCGAACCTTAGACATTTTTTGTGTTTCTTGTGAATTGGTATATGGAAATAGGTGTCTTGGAGGTCCAAGGATATCATGTAGTCTCCTACACTGAGGAGCTGCAAGACTTCTTGAATGGTGATCATGGGGAATGACTGAGGAATTTGTTTAAATTTCGTAAATCTAAGATTGGCCTCCACTTGTTCTTTTTGCGCACTAAAAAGAAGCGGGAATAGAAGCCTTTTCCTCTGATGAAAAGGGACATGCTCTATTGCTCCTTTTTGGATCATTGATGTTATTTCCAACTGTAACAGGCGCAAATGCTTGTGAACCAAACGTCGAGGAGCCGTTGGTGGAGGTGGCTGTACAAATTCTAGAGAATGGCCGAATTGAATTAGTTGAAGTACTCAGCGGTCTGTTGTAATTGGTTTCCAATTTTCCAAATAATGGGATATTTTGCCTCCTACCCTGGGAGGAAGTGAAGAAGTTGCAACCGGCAGAAGTAACAGGTCATTGACGCCTTGCAGAATCTTTGTCTTCCAGCTTTCCCTCGAAAGGAAGACTTATTGTAGGCAGTTGCAGGTTGTTGTCTCTGGGCGAACTGCGTCCTGTATTGCTGGGTAGAGGAAGTATAGGAAGGGGTACCTATACTACTGGTAACCTCCTCTGTATGATGGTTGGCTCTTACCCAGTGCACCACGAAAAGGGGTTCTTTTATACTGCAAGGTGCCCAAAGCTTTGGCTCTATCAGTGTCTTTTTTAATTCCCTGATGGGCTTCGTCACTATGCTTCCCGAATAGCTCTTGTCCATCGTAGGGCATATCCAGTATCTTTGTCTGGACCTCAGGCCTGAATTTTGTAGCCTTTAGCCATCCCTGGCGCCTTAGCACCTCAGCCCCAGCTAGCTGACGGAAGCCAGTGGAAGCGATATCCATCGCACAATCAATTATCTCCGAAGCGGAGCGCTCGCCCTCCAGCAAAACTTTTCTTGCCTCCTCCTTGATATCTTGAGGAAGATCATTGAGGTAAGGAGCGATGTCTGACCACATATGTCTGTTGTAGCACCCCAGTAGCGCTAAGGAATTGGACGCTCCGACTGTCAAAGCAGACATAGTGGAAAATCGTTTGCCGAAGTTATCCAGCCTCCTACCCTCCTTATCTGGGGGCGCTGAAAGTGGAGCCGAAGGGTTCTTAGACCTGCGTTGTGCCGACTGGGCAATCACGGAATCAGGTCTGGGGTGACCTGTGGACAGGCTGGAGCGTCATCACAGGCTTTGTACTTCTTGTCGAGCCTTGTTAAAACCGGAGGAACTGTGTCAAGGTTTTTCATTATTTTAATGCCCTGATCCCAAATATAGTCAATAATTGGCATAGACCTGACAGATTTTTTTAAAAGGTTCCTTAAAATCGTAAAGGAAGCAGTCTTGTTGGTGAGAAGGCATTGGAAGCTCGAAACGTCTGGCTGCTCTCCAAGAGATTATGAAATCCTCCAATATTTTCTGGAGGAGAATCTACTTGAGGCGGAGATGGCGACGCTGGTGGAGGAATAATATAACCGTCCCAATCATCTGGACGTGATGGTCTGTCCTGGATTTCCCCTTCCTCTTGTTGGTCTTCATCTTCGTCCGAAGATGGAAGGAGCTGTACTGGGACTGGAGGTATTGGAAGGGGAGTAGCCTGAGCTTGCACCACAGGAGGCGGAGAAAGCACTGGTGCAGGAGACTGGCGGACGTAGGGAACCTCTTTTTGTAGTCCGACAGCATAAATTGTAGGTCCGTTATCAGAGCAGAAGGAAGGCAAACCATCTCTGGCTGTTGATGTCGCTGTTCAGGATAATACATTAGTTCAAAGAAATGATCGTCATCAGAGTCCTCTTGATATTTGACGTTTAACTCCGATGGGCTTTGAGCCGCCCCAAACATGCTGTCTACGTCAGAGTCATCTTCATCATCTAAAAGATGAGTTGGCAATAAGGCTTGGACCCTACTGGGAGATGTTAAAGACGGTGTCAACCTCTCCTGTTGAATTTTTTGATGTAAAAATAATTTTGTTGCTTTAGATTTTGGTGTCGTCGACGAGGTCGTCGTCGGAACACATACCGTCGATGAACCGTCGACGGGCATTGTCAAAGTCCCAGTAACCGGCGTAGATGGCAAAACCGTTGGCGGCGATGGAGCTCTTGTCGTCTAGGCTGTCGACGATACAATAGGAGAAATAGTTGACGAAGTACTCGTCGTCATCTTCGTCGACTGACTGGTCGTCGTCATTTTAGACGACGAAGACTTTCTTATTATTTTTATCGTCGACAAAGGTGCCTGGCTCGTCAACGACGACGATGAAATAGACGCCGACGAGACTAACTGTGGCGACGGTCGTCGACTAAGTCGCTCCGACGACAGTAAGAGGAGGTCTTTTCTTCGTCGTCGGTACCACCGATGACCTGTCCGTCAACGGGGCTGAAGAAGGCTTTTTAAAAGTATGCTTCACCTTCACTAGAGGGGTCTGAAGCAGATCTCTGAAGGGATTTTCTGGCAGAAGTCAAATCCTGAAGAGAAGGAGATGCCCTGGAAGGCAGATCTTGCTTCTTAGTAGCCTCTGAAGACTTTGTGTCTTCTTTTGAGGTTGCTGCGAGGAATGACCTGGCGAAGCGTCCCGAGGTCTTTTCTGAGGCGTCTTTGAGGAGGATCTTGTGGAACCATCACTCTCCTCAGAAGATACAGGGTCCTCCCTGTTTTTAAGCCTCTGCAGCCAAATTAACAGTCTCCCCTACGGTCCTTCAAAGTTTTTGAAGAAAAAGTGCGACATACCTTGCAATCCTTTGGCTTATGATCAGAATAAAGGCAGTAAAGGCAGTTTTCATGAGGGTCATCAATGTGAAGCCTTTTCTTTCTGCAGGTATCACAGGGCCTAAAAAGGCCTTTTTTTTTAGGTGTGTCTGACCTGAAGAAATTGAGAACTTCACTCAGACAAAGGTAATTATAGATGAGAAATACCTTAAATCCAAGAAAAATCTATAGACAAGGGAAATTTGAAGATAGGATGAGAAAACTGAGCAGAGCTCAGGGGAGACTCCCTTAGCATGACGTGCGGTAGAAAATCTGAGGGACTGGAGCTCCTTCCAGGAAGGTTCTAGAGGGTGGTGTCAGCTGATTGGTTGTTCTCTCGAGTTTGGTCCTTTCTTAAATAAGGACTCAGATATGTTACTAAATAATCATTAGTTATTTTAAATTAACCCAACTGAGTGGATTAACATATCAGGCACTGCTATTTTGAGCTGCTCCAAGTGCCCAATGCATGGACACCCTATTATATTTGTGTATGGTGTGAAGTGGAAAAAACAGCAGTTGAGTGAATAAGTACGAGTACTTCAGTAACAGACATCTTGGAAACCATAAAAATATGATTTATGGATGGCCATACAGAGTTGTACAATCAGTGGGAGCTGGATATGATGGTTAAATAGTATTATAGTGGAGTAATCACAGGATAATTGGCAGCCCTGTGTCTCTGAGGGTGACTAACGGTTTTCTATATGATTATCGAGGTCCAAGCATCATATAATAATGTACTAATATATGCACTAATGAATACCTGCAATGTAAACAGCATTTATGGTTAGAAGATTGACTTCATTTGAATATTGTTGGATTGAAGAGAGAAATAGTATAAGTGATTCTGTGTTGTGATTTATCAGGAGATCGGTCGGGCATATAGAGCAAGAAAATAAAAACAGAATAATATAATAGTATATCAATATATGCAATAATGAATATCTGCTATGCATACAATGGTTGCAGGTATAAAACCGACTGGTCTTGAAATACAACTGTCAGACTAAATAGGTGCGAAAAAGTATTAAAGTGACTTTCAGTTGTGATATCCAATCAGTCCAGGTCTTCAGCTGAAACACGTGATTATTGGAGCACTTGTTTTTAACTTGGGTGTTAAAATAACAGTTTAGTGATTTCTGAACCCCTGAAGTGCCGCTGGAGTTCCTGCTTTGATGGTATACCAGGAAGACACGTGCGTGTGTGCGCAAGAGAGAGAGTGTGTGTGTGTGTGTGTTGCAAAATGCACATATTTGTTTTCAAATAGTAGGACAGCATTTCCCATACCATATTCTGCACACCTTAGGTTTCAGATCACAGGATAATATCGTCCACCCCATAACATTATAGGCTGGCTCGTAGATGATGGGATAAGAATACACCCCTAATTAGTATTTCAGCCGACACATGGTAGATCAGAGTTCATAAGAAAATGCTGCCTTTGGTATTGCAGGCTCTATGCCCCTGTTTGATGCGTGGACGTTGTATGGTGACCAGGGTAGTCAGAGGTTACTGCGCTGAATCAATTTGGGTTACCATTGGTCATCAATGGTGTCCAAGGGCTCAAACTAAATGACCAAATATTTGTCAAGTGGGCACTGACTTTCTTATACAGTACAGACCACTCCTGCTAGGATTTGCAGTTCAGCTCCTCGTCACAGGCAGGTCGGTCTGCCTCTCGTCACAGGCTCTACACCATTCCCAGATGTAGCGAGTCTGGAGGCAGCGTGAAAAATGCAGTGGTTCTAAAGCGGACTCTGCTCTCCTACACTGTTACTTAGTAACCCCTTGGCACAGAGTTCCATCCGATGAAATAAGCACTGACTGAAGAGGGTAGTCAGTATTGCACAATAGTAGCCAACACTACCAAATCAGGGAAGTTTGCATATCTTGAGGTCTCTTCACACCTGGAGAAGGTTATTCCTGGCATGATATCCGAGTGAAATGTCCGACTGTCAAGCCATCTCAGATGGGGGGGTATTCTAGCAGAAGGACCTCTGCTACCTCAAAGGAAAACAGCTGGTTCTCCCTCTCAATGGTGCAGGTTTAACTAGTTTTCAAGGAACCAGAGGGGCTGGCACATGCCAAAGGACGTCACCCGCCCTGCAGAATGGCTACTACAATCTACTACAGTACACTCCAAGTCCAGTGGACTCCAGCTCTCACCTGTCCAGTCAAAATGTAAACCCACACAGACAGTTGGTACAATAGTTCATGCTTGTCCCAGATAGGATTAAGGGAAAGGGGTGTCTGTTATGGCAGAACTGCACTGTACTTTATAAGGAGTATACAGTAGGCCTAGATCTTCTGAGCAACCAGCAACAGTGGTCTCAATCTCCTAAATACTTGTTGTTCAAATAGTGCAACATAGTAGTGTCAGCCAGATTCAAGATACAACTCTTTGAAAGACAGTGGGAAGACCAAGAGGGCTAGATGGACAGCCTGAGCACCAAGACTATGTGAAAATTTGTTTCCTTTTCTGGCCACAGACCTTGCACTGAGAGATAATTTAGATAGGTTCACCAATCCAAGGGAGGCATCCAGGGCAATTGTCTCAACTGGATGATTATGCAGGAAGGGACTACTTAAATGAGGTGCTTCCTCTTGTACCATCATGAAAAGACTGGCTTTGCCGGTAGTAAAAGCTACATTTGTCATCCCATCAAAATTTTACCTTGAAAACGGACCCATTTTGGCGATGTGGGTAGCTGACATTTTAGCCTGGGCATAGTCTAGTCGCACTCAAAGAAAAAAACTACAAAAACAAAATATTTCTGAAAACTAGACAACCATGGGGAGTCCACAGCAGTGTTACTTGCATGGATCCCACTTCATTTTTCTTTCTCAATGCCTTGCAAACCTCAAACTCTGGCTAAAAATCAGTTTCCTCACAGGAAATTTCTGGAATGGGTGTGTCCACAACATACCTACCATCCAGCGTCCTCACACTGCTCATGATAAAAAAAAAAAGAGGCTCACTTGCGTGTCCAAGCCTAGTGCTTAAGACCTAAATGGACTAACCCACGGACCACGCGAAGACCACATTGATTTAACATGGTCACAGTTTTCATGGAAATCCTTGGTGGCTAGTATGGGTCGTTTTCACCTTTCTAGAGGTACCTAACCCACTTTGATTGGCACAGTCGGGGATTTGGGGAGCTGAACTCTTCCCTCACATCCTAAGTTTCTAATTGTTAGAAATGGGTTTTCTGGCTGGCTAGGGTATGCATGTAGGAAGCTGGCTCTGTATATACTATACTAAAGTAAGGAATAGTGTGCAGTGTCCAGTGGAACCCAAAAGGAAGGCAGAGGTAAAAGTAGATAATACCTTACTCTCCATTTGTGGTAGTTTGGGCAAGCAGTAAAGCTTTATCAGAGGGTAGTGTTAAGCATTTATTGTACACACAGGCATGAAATGGTGTCACACACTCAAAGACTGAACTCAGACCAATTTGTTTCTATAAAAATATTATTTTAGTTGTATTTATTTTCTAGAACCAAGCAAGCCTCGCACAGGTAAGTGTAAAAGGGACTTTTCAAGGCAGGTTGAACAATACAAGCAAGCTGAATGAAAGTGACTCTTACAGATTTGTAAATACTTTGAATGAACAGTTGAAATTACTGTTAGATTACTTTGATTAGTTTGCAGATTTCTTTAGATTACTTTTTCTACTCAGTGTGATATGCATAGATAATCACACTGGGACACTTCCTAGAGAAAAGGTAAGTAAATCAGTTTTGGTATATTTGCAGTTTCTTAGAGTTTCATACAAACCAACTCCACACAAAACAATTTTCAAAGCAAGCAGTCAATGCAATCCTATGGGAGGAAATGAAGTTATCGGTTTACAGATAATACTTGGTTGTGGGAGTTGGGTTTCTGGGGTTAGAACCAGGGTTCCCCCGGGGTCGAGGATGCACTCTCATATCACCCTCTGCGGCACTAGGGCGGCTGAGTGCTGAGGCCCAATGTTATCCAAGAGGGGATAGGGGGCCTCCGGTTGGTGGCTGCTCACAAGCAGGCCATATGGTTGTGGGGGCAAAGCCCCTGTGGTCACGTTCAGGGCAAAGGGGGATCCGATTTAGCACACAAGGTGCACCCACAGCAGCACAGGGGTAGCCGGGTGCAGGTTTGGGGTCGGGTGCCCTGTTTATTTCAATGGGAATTCTCCAGTTTTAACAAACACTGCAGGCTCGGGGACGAAGATCTTCTGAAGGTGACCACTGGTTGGAGAGGCTACTTGGGATGCCTGGCGTTGGTGGGACACCATTGGTTGGGCCACCCAAGGCCGTGGGACGTCGGGTGCAGGGGTGTCTCTAGGCATCGGGTTTTTCTTACCGGCTCGTGTCACGGTCGGGGGAACCTCCAGAAAGGGGCTGCAGGCGTCGTTTGGAGATTCAAGGCAGGTCAGAGATCACCAGATCTCAGGTCAGGTTTGCCAGGGAGACCTCCTCGTGGTTTTGGACAACTCAAACTCAGGCCGTGGGCTTTGGGTGCAGACTAGCGGATTTGGTCGGAGCCAGAGTCTGTGGGTGAGCAAATCCGGTGCTCACGGTAGACAGTCTTGGTTTGGGAAGGCAGGGCAGGTCCTCCGGGTTGTTGGGGGCTGCAGAACACGCCGGGATTTCGCTGGAGCAGGCTCGAGGTGGGAACAGGCCGGTAGGGCTGGGGCCAAATCAGTGCGCGTCGTCCTCTTTAGTTCAGCACGGCTTCTTCGGTCCTTCACTCTTGCCTGAGAAGGCAAGGTTCGGGGTTGCCCCTAAATACTAGATTTAGGGACGTTACAGGTAGGTACAGGTCGAGACCAATGGGTCCCTTCCTTGGAGTGGGTTCACCCCCTATTATGCCACCCTCCAGTGGGAGGGGGGGGCATAAGCCTCACTCTGGTTGGCTAGGTCCCCCAATCTGCAAAATGGCAGGGACAGAGTTGTGCTTCACCTCGCCTCCCCCATCTGAGGGGTGGGGTTGGCAAAGGTGGGCACACCTCCCTTCCTCATTTGGCTTTTCACCGATTCTCCCGCCCAAAGTGGGGGTCAGAACCGGTGGGGGCCATCCTCGGGGAGGGGGCTTGGCACCGTGTCCCAGGATGTGCATTGTTTCAGGAACCCGAGAGCGGTAGGCTCTCGACCCAGGGGTCCAGAAACCTGTCTGGTGGTGGCAGCTGGCAAGCAGCCACTCAGCCAGGACACTAGACTTCGGTTGTTTTTCAGGGGGCATCTCTAAGTTGCTCTCCGAGTGCATTTTTCATTAAATCCCACAGTGGCATTGGTTTAATGTGCTGAAAAGTTTGATACCAAACTTCCCAGTTTTCAGTAAAGCCATTTTGGTGCTGTGGAGTTCGTGATGACAAACTCCCAGCACCATATACTCTTTATGGCATTACTGCACTTACAATGTCTAAGAATTGACTTAAGACACTGTAGGGATACAGGGCTCATGCACCCAGCACCACTGGTATAGTGCACCCAGCTAGAGGGGTGGCTTACCTATGCGGGGGGGGGGGGGGGGGGGTGTGGGTGTGTGTGTGTGTGTGTGTGTGTGTGTGTGTGTGTGTGTGTGTGTGTGTGTGTGTGTGTGTGTGTGTGTGTGTGTGTGTGTGTGTGTGTGTGTGTGTGTGTGTGTGTGTGTGTGTGTGTGTGTGTGTGTGTGTGTGTGTGTGTGTGTGTATATATATATATATATATATATATATAAAGGTACAGGGCCTATAAGGGTGGCACAATAAGTGCTGCAGCCCTTAGAGGCCTTCCCTGGTCACAGGGCCCTTGGTACCTATGGTACCTTTTACAAGGGACTTACATGTGGGCAGAGAGTTGCCAATTGGGTGTAGCAACAGTACAGTTTAGGGAAAGAACATAGGCCCTGGGTACCTGGTTGGCAGGAACTCGGGCCCATCCTGTCAAAGTACATCAACAGTTTGGCAAAAAGTGGGGGCAACCATGCAAAAAGGGGCACTTTCCTACAATGTACCCAAGCCAGGCAGAACCCTCCACTCTAGTCAGCATAAGGGGATTACATGTCTAAAATAACCCCTGCTCACCCCCTTGGCACGAGCAGTCAGTCTTATCCCAGAGGCAATGTGGTACGCATTTGCACATAACACAGTAACAGTGAAAACACTACAAAAGGACACCACATCAGTTTTAGAAAAATATCCAATATTTATCTGTGTAAAACAAGACCAAAACGATAAAAATAAAACATATAGCACTCCACAATACCAATAAAGCAAAGATAGATGATATACAGTTTCTTGAAGTCGATAGCTGCGTCCGTTGCTATCATGGCGTTGTGAACAACAAATCCAACAGTTCTGGCCGACTGCGGCGTCGCGGGCCAACTACAGTGTCGGAGAGAACCGTAAAACTGTACCTTTGGAGATGGAGGGCATCCGACCTTGCGCTGAGCTCCGGAGCAGATGCGGTTACCGAAGTCTGAGCAGGACTCGTCGGGCCCTTGAAGTCACAAGTGTTGCAGGTCGAACTCCGTGAGTTTGAAGTCAGGAGCACCAGCAGGCGTTGGAGCTGCAGTGTGAAGTGGCGCGAAGTGCGGTGCCCTCAGGTCGCAGTGCAGGCAGCAGCTCGGTGACGGTTGTCAAGCGGTGGGGAGACCAGGGCTGCGGTGCAAATCGGGGTGATGCTTGTTGCGGAGCTGAGAGGTCACGGTGCAAGCAGTGTCGTTGCTGAAGCACTGTCGGTAGACCCAAGGCTGCGGTGCGAAACAGGGCAATGCAACGTGCGGGGCCCACAGGTAGCAGTGCAGGCAGCGGCATCTGTTGACGATCTGAGTCGATGGCGCTGTCATCAGTGGGCCAAGGCGCGATGTGGGACAGGGGCAGTGCATCAAGTAACCTACGAGAGGTGCCCCCAAACCACGATGCAGGCAGCAGAGTCGAGGTCAGCTTGGTGGGTCGTCGGTAAGACCAGGGCTGCGGTGCGAAGCAGGACAGTGCTCAGTGTTCTCTACGAGCAGTGTCCACAGGTCACGGTGCAGGAAGCGGTGTCATTGACTGAGTCGGAGATACCAGGGCAGAAGTGAAGCGAGGCAGTGCGGAATGCAGAGCCCACAGGTCACAGTGCAAGAAGCAGCTCGGTGGCAGCGGACGGCATAGTCTGTGAGACCAGGGTGCGGTCTGAAGTGCAGCAGTGCCTTCTGCAATGCCTTCAGGTCAAGAAGCCAGCAGCGGCATCGGGTTACCTTTCTCCTCTGTGCAAGCTGAAAAATCCAGTTCCAGAAGCCAGTACCCATAAGATGTTGAAGTCTTTGATTTTCCTGAGACTTCCAACAGGAGGCAAGCTCTACATCAAGCCCTAAGATGGAAGGCAGAAACAGTCCAGTTCTTTCCCTGCCCAAGACAGAAGCAGCAACTGCAGGCCAACCCAGCAAAGCACACAGCAACGTGGTAGTCTCTCCTCACAGCTCTTCCAGCTCTTCTTCCTGGCAAGTTCCTTAGTCCAGCAGTAATTTAAAGTTCGGGGGTCAGGGCTCCAATATTTATACCACATTTCCCTTTGAAGTTGGCACAAAGTTCCACTGGCATACATAATCCAGTTCTGCCTAGCTCAGGCAAGGCTCACTCCAGGGGGTGGAGGCAGCATTGTGGAAGACAGACAGTCCATTCAGGTGCAAGCAACAACTCCTCCCACTACTCTAAATGCAGCCAGGTCTATTGAGCCTGGCTCTGAGTCACCCAGGAAAAGCAGGACACACCTCAACCGCCCCTGGTGTCGGTCTAGTGTGAATGCACAAACCAGCCTCAGTCAGTCTAAAACCCAGACAGCAAATACACAACAGGCAGAGGCACAGATGGTTAGACAAGAAAATACCCACTTTCTAAAAGTGGTATTTTCAAACACACAATATCAAAATCATCTTTACAAAAATATGTATTTTTAAATCTTGAGTTCAGGAAGCCTAAACCCAATTTCTCTATCTTGTCTCAATGGAAAGTTATGCTTGTAAGAGGTTACAAAGCAACTCCCATGTCAGCCTATGGGACAGATAGCTTTGCAATAGTGAAAACAAAATATACCAATCAATCAAATGCTTTATCTCGATTACTAGAATCATAAAAGCAACAAACAAGAAACAGAAAAAGAATAAAGGAAAAAAAAGTAATATATGCAATATGTCACCACACTGTTGATACATGAGTTGGCGGAATTGTCAGGACAAGTAAAAAACACTGATGAATTTATGACCTAAAAATTTCTAAATTTTTTTAAAAGGTTGAAAGTTAAAAACTTCATTCACTTTTTTCTATTATAAGTCCTTGTGAGATAATGAGTAAGAGAATAAACATTAGGCACAAAACCGAGAATTAAAATACAAGGCATGAAAAATTAAAACAGTTGTACAAAGATGACTCCGGAAATGTACAAAATCCACCACAAATAGGGAAGTATGACTCAGAGCAAGACATTCCACAGAACACGAGCTTCTCCACAGTACACATGAATAAAAAAAAACTCTAGATGTTGTTACGGTAAAATGATAAAAGATAATAAAAACTAGCTGCCATAAAGGAACTTTTATCGCTCCGCAAACGTATTAAAGTGCTTCAGTGCTTTAATTCTGATAATCCAGGCTCTGCTCAAGAATTTCGCCACCCCACACGAGTAAAGCACACCTGGATCCGTTTTTAGAATACGCAAAGCAGTCCTGTAATCGCGTGTACCCATAATTTTACAAATCGGTTTTAGCCAGCTAGACCTAACAGTGGAATAAGCCGGGCAAGCGAACAGAAAGTGGGACATGCTTTCCAGCGGGGCTCTGCAGCAGGGACATGCCTCGCTTTGATATTTATGAGAATGCCATTTTGAGGTGGTTGCATGGATTGGTAGTGTACCCAGCCTGAATTGGATGTATAACTGCCTGTCACGTGGAATCTGGATGATATCCATGTAAGGCTCTAAGCCTCTGGACTGTTTATGGCGAAAGAACTCTTCTGTCAAGCTGCCCAATTCTGGGTTAGACAGCGCTTTACTATCAACCCAGCTCCAGTAAATTCTCCTAAGCTCTACCTTACTGGGTAGTGCGTGAGATTCCCATGCTTCCGTGAGGCCCAACTCAGACAGTAACCTTTTAACATTGGCTATCCACTTGATCCTGTGCCCCGTATCAAGGATAGTCACCTCTGTTAGGGCTGCAGCATAATTAGCAAGCTCAGGGGTACGGATCATACGTGCCCAAAAAAGAAGGGGCGCAGTTTAACAATATCCCTCAGTGGCCGTCTGCCCATCTCAAACATCAAGGGAGTTAATGGAGTATTACTAGGAAGCATCACCAAATCCCTCAGGAACTTATTTTCGGACCTGCCAATGTCTTCTGTGTTTTCGAAGCCCCATAACTCTGCCCCGTACAAGGCAGCGGCAACAGCCTTTGCATCATATATTACAAGTGCAGGAGCTACCGGTCTACTGTAAGAGGCCCGGTGCTCTTTACTAAGAGCCCCAACAACACGTTTGTGATTCAATAGCATCTTGGCTAGGTGCGGCTTCCAATTCATTTTGTCAGAAAGGCGAATGCCCAAATAATCAAACACATTTACCCTCTCTAGTCGGATATTATTTAAAATTAAGTTATTTTTAAATGTCTTGTGGGGATTAAAAGCCATAAATTTTGTTTTATCTGTATTGACAACCAAATCCCGGGAATCACAAAATAACTGGTATCGAGTAAGAAGTTTTTGTAACCCTGACGGGGTTTTCGACACCAGAAGGGTGTCGTCAGCAAACAAAAGTGTGGGGACTTTCTCACCCGCCAGGGTAGGCGCGTCTGTCGGGGTTTCTTGCAAGATATACAGTCTTTCACTATCAGGACATGAAAAACACCAGTACGTGACCTACCTTTCACATACACTGCATCCTGCCCATGGGGGTACCTTGGGCATACCCGAGGGGTGCATTACATGCAAGGAAAGGGAAGGTTTGGGCCTGGCAAGTGAATACACTTGCCAGGTCGACATGGCAGCAAAAACCGCGTGCAGACATTGCAGAGGCAAGTCTGAGACACCTTTAAAAGGCTGTCTGTGTGGGTGGCACAATCAGCGGTGCAGGCCCACTAGCAGCATTCAATTTACAGACTCTGGGGCCACACAGTGCACTGTACTAGGGACTTCGTAGTAAATCAAATAAAGCAATCATGGAAACAGCAATCCATTAACAATTTACATGGAGAGCATATGCACTTTAGCACTGAAAGGCAGTGGTAAAGTGCCCAGCGTCCTAAAACCAACATAAAAATAGGTCAATAACATGAGGTCAAAAAAGTCTGGGGGTAAACCCGCTGAAAAAGCCAAGCCGAACGCTAATTCAGAAAAATATTTCTTCTGGTTCTTGCGAAATCTTGAAAGATGTTCTGCTTTAGTCAGACGAACAACTCCTGTTCTCTAGACTACAGAGGTAATGCTGTGGATGGCAAAAATTCATTCACAGCATTGAAGTGGTATACAGGCAAGGTGCAGCCACTATTGCAAAGCTATCTGTACCATAGGCTGGTTGGGGGGAAATAGAGTGCGTAATGGAGGCCAGTGTGTAGGATGACCTGTCCCCATGATTTGAGTGCAAAGGTCTAATCAGGAAAACAGAACAGTATCTGTTGCACAAATGCTTTCATGACACAATGTGCATCTAGGTCCCCTGAGGGAGAAGTGGCAGGAGACTTGGTGTTGCTGGTCACTTTCCGATAGACATTGAGGTCTGCCTAAAGACAAACCGATTTGGCTTTAGGAGAAGGAGTCCAATTAAGAAGCTGCAATGACACTTTTAATGGATCCACCAATGGAATTACAAAATGAGGTGTGCCTAGAGGCTTTGGCGATTGGTCAGGTGAGGGCGATAATCACAGCTGCTTCAAAAATGAATGTGCCACCGGCGAGGCTAGACATTGAAATCCTCAACATTGACTTGTGTGACGCTGCGTAGTGTCCTGACGCCAAGACGTAACATTGATTGATGTAGTAACATAAGGTGGAGAGACTTAGAGTGTGGAGCAGACATCGGTTGAGATGGGCACTTCATAAAAAGTTAAGGCATGATGATAGAAAAAAATTGGGAGATAAAGGCAAGAAAACCCCTCACACTACTTTTATAATGTTAGAAACATCAAATGAAAGAATAAAGAGAAATCATGAGAGAGAAAAAACCTCAGAAATAAAGTAAACACTCCCTGTTCCAAGCACCCACTCACACTAACCAGAAAAAAGACCAGATTGCGAGGCAACTGCCTGGACAAGGTATTATGCGATTGGAAGCCTTGGGCTCAAGGAGAGAGGTTATTTTTAATTTTTAACTCTCCTCTTGTAAAAGCCAATCGGGTTGCTCTTTTTCTCATTCCCTGGATATCTTGGGTAACAGCTTCAGTTACTGGTGCTGCAATGTAGTATTGGCAAAGGGCGAGTATTTGTTTTTTTAAACACTCTTTAATTTGGAAACCCTTACCCTTGATAAGCTTTTAGGAAGTGTTTCTCTACTTTGGGTCATGCTGGACTTTACACCTTCTGAAATATTGGATATAAAGTCTTCCAGGGTTATCACGGGTAGTAAGGAAAAAATCTAATATTTAGGAGTATCAACTCAGACAAGATATGCTCAGGTCTTTCATCCTAACACTAGCAAATCACGGAATGAGAATATCTCCACAGGCCAGTTAGCAAATCAGTGGATGTGAAGATGACAACTAGTAATGCAAAATGCACCTGCAACCTTTCAAATCATTTATTCCAATTCCGCAAAATGTTGCAGCTGGCATACAATGGTTTTCAGATCGTAAGATAATCCCTTGTCACTCTCCCTCCCTCATATGTGTTATTACAGCCTGCACAGGCTAGATCACAGGATGAAAATCCAATCCCGCCTAAATTAGTTTTAAAAGTTTCATAGACCGGTTTTCAGATGGAATAAATTCCATTTCAAGTTGCCCAGCTTAACCTTAATTCCTTTACCTCTATCATCGTAGCGATCCCGTGGTGCTCTGTCAAACCCATCTCGACGTGGACCATCTCGAAATCGATCAGACTCAAACCGGTCACTTTTATACCCTGGAGAACGAAAAAAAACACAAAAAGTAAAAACAAGGTGACAGAAACCATGCAGTTGAGTCACAGGCAGATATTTTCCTAAAGGAATGATTAGGCATTAATACTTAATCAAATAAGCGGTCTATCACATTAACCCCTAGGTAAGAGGAGCAACAGATGGTGACTGTTGCCAGGTAGGCATGTGGCTGTAGGGGTGAAGGAGCCAAAGTGCTGGCATTGGAGGAAGAGATTCAAAACACAGGAAAACATACAAAACATCAGTGTGCGAAGAGGAAGCATATAGTAAAGAAAAGGGTACACCGAAACACAGGACAGAAAGGTCCAGAATTACTAAACCATCCATTTTAAACTCTGCACCTGCATTTGTGTAGTCGGGCTGGACACAGTGTGTTCAGGACCTCCATGGATACAGTCTGTCTAATCTGGATTAGTTTAAGATACAGTGGCATCAGCATCAACTCAAGCCTGTTCTTTTTTCATATGCTGATGCACCAGTTTCCTTCCTCAGTGGATCATGGCATACACTACAGACCCACACCAAAACAATTCAATCTATACTCTTTGCTGCAGAACCAATTACTCAGATTCTGAAAAACAAAATAAGGCCTGTTGGGTCCTTTGTCATGTGTTCCTGCATGCAGGTCACTTTCTGCTGCTCACTAGCTTGCAATGACAATAGCATGATAGCAAAAACTGGCATGAAGCCCCGTAAGACCAACACCATGTGTGATACAATTGGTTACTTTCTGGTGAAAGGAACAAATAGGAAGCATTTTTAAAGTTTACATCATTTCAGTACACTTAGTCGAGCAAGGATTAGCACTTTAGTCTCTCAAATGTGTGTGGGTGTATGACACCGACACCTGGACAAAAGTGGAATCTGCACAAAACATTCTGCATATGAATATTGCACATAAAAACGGAAGCCAAGAGAAATCTGTTATGGAAGCAGGAGATGAATGATCCCAGACAAGGTGTAGACATGTGTGGTGAAAGGTAACTACCATTCCAGAGATGGATGTGACACTCCCTTGATGGATGCACTAAACTTGTTCTGAGCAGAAAGGCATCATGAAGACACCAAGAAATAAGTGCTCAACTGAGTCTGTAAACATTTGGACAAGGGCACAAGCTCTCATTCCTACACCAGACTGTGTATGCGCACAGTGTCTCACTGTCCTTTGTGTTTTGCTCTTAATGTGTTTTTGTAACTGTGCCTATCAGATTTAGAGCAAGCATACACAGGATGCAGAGTTTCACCTCTGGTATGGATTATAGAGTGAAACCTTAGCTGAAGTCTGAACACGCTACAATACTGCGACCTTGTGGCCTCTGCATTCCATTTCACAGGTGAGATGCTTTCAGCAGAAGGCTTTTCTTTCCCTTAACTTACTGTCTCCAAAGCCATCATCGCCTCTTCGGGGAGGATCGTCAGGTGTATCGGAAGTCGGTCGCGCCCTCCAATCTGAGGAGTCAGTCTTATCCGAATCACGATTCCGGTCTCGGTCCCTGCCTCCAAAAGAGCCATCTCTATCTGCAACAGAGAAATGGAAAATAACCTGTGTGTGAGCTGAGGAGACAAGTGACGTTTAGAGAAATATATGGGAGGAAAATAGAGAGATTCCCTGCCACAGGCATACAATGAAGTTAGCGCAAAGATCAGAACACATGAACAAAACTTCAAAACGTCATAAATTCATTAGAAAAATATTAACAAAATACAACCAGAAAAGTGGGTACGGAAAATATATCTACACCTCTAACAATTAAAAGTCTGCACAATTGTAAACAACCTGCTCTACAATAATGACCCACCCAGATGCGAGAGCACAAGCTAAATCTTAAAAGTGTCTCTGTAAAAACGTAAGCCCCTCTAGCGCATGCACATCCTCTCAGTTAATCAGCCCATGACTTGGGCATCATACAGGTACTTATAGTGGATGACAGAAAATAAAAGATGATGCAGAATGGTCAGATGACGGTAGGTTATTTCCCCAAATGGGACATGCCTATGGTATTTCACAGGTGGATAAGAAGCAAAGCAAGAAATGCTAGAGACCAAATGCTTGCTCATCTATGGTATAAAGAGACAGAACGTAATCAGCTTAATTGCAAAAACATTTTGCAATGGGTGTGCCATCACGATTAAAGAGGGTCTGATTTGTGCTAAACCAGACCGGAGAAAGGTTGGTACCTAGATTTGTGATTCAAACATGTTCTTCATGAAGCACTCATGTCTGTCCTCTGTCGGCTCTACCCACCAC
Source organism: Calotriton arnoldi (assembly GCA_963921515.1). Lineage (NCBI taxonomy): Eukaryota > Metazoa > Chordata > Amphibia > Caudata > Salamandridae > Calotriton > Calotriton arnoldi. The sequence goes on along the minus strand of CAWUFW010016669.1, from coordinate 262,236 downwards.
CTTTGGATTTTCTTACTACATTGATGAGGCTATGACAGTAACAACCTCAATGGAGAGCCCCAAAGCGAATCCCTGCAAATTGTTATCTGGACTTTTGCTTAGATTAAGCACTCTTCGTTGGAACAGTCTCAAAAGAACTGCAGAGCAGATGCATGCTTTACCATCTTTGCACAGATTGAAGCAGAAGTTAGGCAATTTGGATAAAACCAGGGCTTTAAGTGGGGGGGGGTCTGTGGGGGTCTGAGCACCCTCAGTTTTTTTTGGGGGGCCTCGAAAGGGGTCTCTAGGGGGCTCTATTTTCGGGCCTCAAAGGTCAAAGGTAGGGTGACCAGACGGCCCGGTTTTTCAAACATTTTGGTGGAAAGAAAACCCCTGAAGCATTATAAAAGTTAGTAGTTTGCATGGAAACCCTGCCAGCAAGTAATGCGGATTGCGAGAGGTTTCAGCGCAATGAACTTAATTGCTAGTCCAACAAGGGCCTCTCTTCTTGTAGAGACCATTTCTTCATGCTTGTGGGTAAAACTCAATGGTCCTCCATTTGAAACATTTGACGCAAAGCTGTACGTAAAGAGTTGGCTGGCAAAAGGTAGAAGGTCTGCTGAAGAAAATTGTTGTGAGAAACCCCAGCAAAATAGACACAGTGAATATCTTCAAGGGTTTTGGGAAATCCTGCAATAGATTTCTAAGTAATGTAAATAATTTTTACGTTTTTTTAAGTGTTTGGTATTTTATGGCTTCTACTTAATAAATATACCTTTTTGCCTATTTTATTATCCTTTGCTGGATGCGACTTCATGATTTTCTTAAGCACACAATGCTAGTTATCTTGATTTAGACCACGCCCCTACTTGGATAGGCCACACCCCTTTAAGAAATTTGTCACGCCCCTTTTAGAGCACCCCCAGTTTTTTTTCCCCACTTAAAGCCCTGGATAAAACTACTGTATTGTAAATATGTAGGTATGCCCCATGATAACGCCTACATCAGTATGGAGCAAAGAAACACATTGGATGGAGGAAGACAAGCCACAGGACCAGCAATTAAGCAGGAAAATGTGATGCCCTCGCTCGACAAGCGGCAATAGTATTTTAAAGATGAAATCCTTTGTGAAGAGGGAAAATTCAAATTCAGCCTAGATGTGAAACACAGTGTAAACGCAAATTAATGGACAGGGCATCATGCAATTTTAAACTCCCTGTGCCTGGAACTGGGCATGGGTGTAATCTGTGCTATACAGGAACACAAGAAGCTTAAAACCATGCAGGGCATCGTAATGCCTCAGGGGCAAGCTTTATGGACCAGATTATGCAACAAGCCTTACCTTTATCATTGGACTGGTCAGCCACATCCACTCTAATTCTTCTATTGCCTAGGGACTAAACACAATCTATTAAGCTCATCAGAACAAGAAAAACAGAAAGCTTACACAGACATCAGCTCAGAAACTGGGTAAAATATGAAAGTCTCCCCTTTTATGTATCGTCACCAACTAAACAGAGTGATCTACAAAACCACCCTAAAACATATGTTGACTTGTGACCCATATACAACTACTCATTTGAACTTCCTTAAGACAATCCCCTATAGGGTGAAAGAAAGACTGCTATGGACTGCAGTTAGTACAGAGCACAGAATTGTTGTACAGTAATCAATATTTTCTACAACGTACTTAACAGACATGTATTCTTCGAAATATAGTAGTTTCTACTGACTGCATTTCATTGGTGACTTGCACCAGAAGGGTCGTAAACTTTATTGCCTGTCCCACCCCACATGGACAATTTTATCTAAGTTCCAAGAAGACAAACATTTCCGCACTATTATTCCATATAATGTTAAATATGAGACAGGCAAGGTAAAGAATGTCATGGGTTTTGAGAGATCACACAAATATAGACAGATGATGGAAGCCGATTTACATTAGTGTTTTTCAGTTTCTCACACCAGTTATACGCATAGTAAAATATAGCAACCAAGCTTAATGTTTCATGGGTGACTGCAGAGTAGTTGGATATATTTTTATTTAAAAATGCAATGTTTTTACTTTATTACAATAAACCTCAAACATGGAATTGAAAACAATATTGTAATTAAAGGGGCCAAAATGTGTAAGGGATTTCAGAGGACATCAATTTTTGACAAAAACAGATGCTCATTCTTGCCATTAATTTTTTCACCTCATCATATCCAGCTACTGACTAGTCCCTTGCCATGTGACACCTCCAGCCAGAGCTGGCTTTTGAGCTACAACCACTTTGAATGCTGGAATTTGTTTAGGATAGACTTACAATGTTGAATATGAAACCACAAGCCTCAAAATGTAATGCTCTTTAGGCAGAGGGAACAAAAACCACTTCAGAACCAGGTGAAGATACTTTACAAGTAATGGGATCACATAGAAGCTATGAACACTTTTTTTTTTCTTTTTAAAATGGAACATTGCAGGTATGTTCAGTTACCTCTTAAAAGTGCAGTAAAATACATGATTGCAACAAGCGGATAGACCAGTCACCCTAAATGTGGCCATAGTATACCTTATCAGAAATGAGAGGGTGCGATTTTGGGGGTTATTTGGAGACGTTCCTTTAATGCCTACTCACTGCTAGGACAAGACTGACAAGCATTTGCAATGCAATAGGTCTCGCATTTGCTATAGTTTGAGCTATTGGCATTGTAAATGACAATGCCTTATTTATGTGTTGGTTTTTAAAACAAATAAAAAGGCACTGTAATTTACAATGCCAATAGCTTAATCGCTTGCAAATGCGAGACCTACTGCATTTCAAATGGTTGTTTGTAAAAGCGCCCCATGCCACGCTCTCATTTTAATGTCGGCCACCCCCCTTTCTTTAGACGCGGCTCGTGTCCAGAAAGGTGCATGGCAGATATTAAAATGAAAGTGCGGTATGGGCGCTTTAAAAAAAAAAAAGAAAAAAGCATTTTTTAAGCAGTATAGCGTGTGAAGTGCAGAGCTTTGCAGGGAGCATTTTTCAAATAAAGGGCAGCATCCATGATCGGGTGCCCCTCTGTCAGGAAACAGGGTGGGTTAGGGAGAGCCTGTCGTGCCTGCAACAGCAGCTAGAATAGACATTAAAGAAAAAAGTGCTCACAGACTATAGATAAAACAGGCAATGTAATACAAGTAAAAAGTCCAGTCCTTATGGGAGGTTACAAATGCAGACAAGGCGGTACTAAGGAGGGACTACTAAGCCTATTCACGAATCAAAAGCAACCATTTAGAAAGGACAGTAACAGGAACCAATTGAAAAGATAGGAGGAAAATGGGTGGAGCTGCAAGTCCATACCTGAATACAGCATGCCTCACAGAGCAGCGCTTGCGCTGCCCAGGCTAGACCTAAAAATGGGCAGTTTCTGTAATAGATTTCATTTGATTTAAATTTGCAAAAATTAAACTGAAATAAAAGATTAATATAATGTGTGAATGATACAAGCCATGTGTGATCTGTACCCTTGTATATGTACAGAACATAAGACCATTCTGCACCCAAAGAAATGGGCCATGGATAGTGTCCTGGGGATAGCTATCAAATACAGTTTATATAACTAGAATTAGGAAGTGAACGAAGAAGGGGATTTCCTGATGGTTTGGAACAAAGAAAGTCTGGACGATTTACTCTGTCCTGCATTAAAGCAGAAGGATTGTTAAGGGTAGGCCAGTGTTGTCAAAAATAACAAGTTTAAAGTGATAAAACTTGTTTAAGGATGACAAAGTGCTACTGCCCTTCTTAAACCGAACTCCTCCCCTCTGCATCTCAAGCACTTTACTTCCATTCCCAAAAGGAAACAAAATGACACTGCCGAGTGTTTGGTTTTAAAAGGAAAACAATGAAAATCAGCAACAAAACAAAGAAAAGAATGCAGTGTGCAAGTGACTTGCAATCCAGATATTTTTTCAAGCATATTCATGTTTAACATAGATGTTAGTTCAGAAAATAAACACGCCAGATCTAGCGGAATTTACATTACGCACCTTTGATCTCCCTAAAAGCATCGCTTAGTTGCCCCCTTCTGTCTCAAAGTGTGTGTGTGTGTGTGTGTTGCAAACAGAAGGAACACAGATGGAGTGTGTGTGAGGAAGCAAAACTGAGGGGGAGGGTGTGGGGAAGCAAACATTATGGTGCGGTGGGGGGGGGGGGAGAAGGGGCACGGAGGGCATACGGAAGCAAACAATAGAGCAATGTGGCCGGCAGGGGGAGAAAAGCAAATGAGCGAGAGCAACGTTAAGCTGGGGGTGAAAGCAGACCCTTTACAGGTAATCTGAGCCGAAGAGCAAAATGCAGCGAGCTGCCACTTTGGAACTGGAGAACTGCTCAGTAAAGCGCTCCAATACCCTTCGGTCGGGTTCGCGGTTGCAGGAGAGTGTGTCCAAAGAGACATTTGCACCCAAAGAGTTTCCTTTTTTCGATCCATTTCACAGAGGAACAAATCGAGAATAGAGGGTAAAAGCCCTTTGTTGAAGTCATGGTCTTCTGCAAGTGAGCAGGGGAGCAAACCTAAAGCATATTAATGTTTAACTTAGATATTCGTTCAGAAAATAAACACGCCAGATCTAGCGGAATTTATCACGCACCTTTGACCTCCCTAAAGGCTTCTCTGAGTTGCCCCCTTCTGTCTCCCATGGCCCCTGAAGAGCTCCCCGTTTGCTAGGAGTTAAACAAGCCGGTGGTCACAACTGCGCATGAGAGACCCTCTTGCAGCAAGAGAAACTCATTAAAGAAAATAGTGCTTACAGACTAAATAAGACATACCGTTAACCGAAGTAAAAGGGCCAGTACTCATGGGAGGTTACAAATAAAGACAAGGCGGTACTAAGGAGGAACTAACAAGCCTATTAAGGAATCAGAAGTCAGGATTTATGGACAATGACAAGCCAATGAAAAATATGGGCGGAGAGTGGGCGGGGCTTCAATTCCATACTGCAATGCAGCATGGCTCGCAGAGCAGCGCATGCTCTGCCCAGGCTCGATCTAAAAAGGGTTCGAGATGGTATATCAGAGTAGCAGACTTCCACTCGGTCATTAAATTCACAGTGCTGATTTTCAGATTGATGTTTGAGTTCCTAGGGTCATAGTCCATGCTCCTTGTGACCATAGCTTCTCCCTTGAACCCCCCCAGGTATCAAACGAATATATGAATCATTAACCACAGTGTTCTTTCCTCGGTCCATCTACACTACTGGATTCAGCATGTTGCCCAAGAAACAGTCCTAAGAACAGTCCAATTTTTCACCCAAAAATCCAGAAAAATGTAGAACAAGACGAATTTACTCAAAAACAGAAAAAGGTAAGGAGAAGAAATAAATGAAGGACATCTTGGGGAGAGGTTTTCAACTTCAACATGGTTCTCAAGAGATAAGGGAGTGACTAAAATTACAAGAAGCCACAAAAATCTTCAAAAGCAAAGCCATGTGAGAGCTCTGCAGGTTGAAGATGTAATGCACTATGACCAGCAGGACAAGTTTCAAACCTAGCAAGGCCAACTCAACCCCCTCTCCTTTTAAAGTCAATATGCTAGAGGCCCAAAATCAACTGTATGTACCTAGCCCCCATAGGCCAATATATCTAGCAGAGCCATCAAGCAAGCAATTTGTTATTGCTAGACTACCAGAGCATGTAGCAAATGTAGAATAAACAAATGACCTCAAGCTTTTAGAATGTCTGATTCTGGTGCGAGAACATGATTCATATTGCGCCAGTTCGCCACAATAGAACACGTGGATAGTTACGGACAGTTTATTTTTCAGCTGAGAACACAATTCATATTGCTCCAGTTTCCCACAATGGAAACACATTGATAGTTAGGGACAGTTTATTTTTCAGTTGAGACGAGATATCAATTGCTTTTTCAGGCAATCAAAACCTATGATGGAGAACAAGTATTATACGTTTTTGATGTGGTATGAATAATTAACAAGTTAATTACCAGAGTGCACAGCTTAAGGACTATTTATGTACACAAATTACCACACTTCCCTTATATCATCCTAAAAAAACAAAAGAAAAACCGCATTAACAAAGCATATTTTTTCAAAAAGCTGCTGAGGGCAAAAGGCAGGAGAGAAGCTCATAGGAAGACACCAGAATAAAATCAGCTGAAAATGTTGTTTGGGGGTTGACAACGGGTCTGGATTATTACACATATAGGTTGCAGGGTACTTGTAGAAGTCAGCAACCTCTGGTTTGGTGCCTTGAAAGCAGAAGGTTCCATCTGCTGGAGGTACTCAAATTGTTTAAAACCTTACGTGATGTTCCAAATGCTAGGACCAATTGTTAAAGCAAATGTACATGTGGTCGCCAGTCAGCATATCCATTCAAATTAATCTGCCACATCAGCTTTCCTTCACAAATAAAAGCCAGTATGGATTTGCTAGCCTCCGCAAACGTCAGACTGCACATTCGGCACACAGCACTAGTATTTGTACAAATTCATATCAACCTGAAGCACAAGTTACTAACTTGTGTAACGATATATCTGTAAGAGACAGTAGTTAGTGACAGATTCCTTACCTTAGAATATCCCCAGGCGTCAGGCTGGATCCGGAAAGTTTTTTGCGTAGCAGTACCCTTGCGCGTCGGTAGGCGGCGTCGTGCGGTTCCGCGTCCGCCGTCGGCGTCGTGATCGCCGGGATGACGTCGCGGGCAGTACTTAGGCGCCGCCCCTGCGCGCTGACGTCAGTTCTGTACACGACTTTCCGCGCCAGGAACGCAGAGCCATGCAAGAAGCTGACATAGGTGTCTGAAAAATACTAGGGCCCTGAAAGGGATGTCCTTAACCCTAGAAATCAGTTTGCAGAACGGGGAGGATGGGTGGGGCGGTAAGGAATCTGTCACTAACTACTGTCTCTTACAGATATATCGTTACACAAGTTAGTAACTTGTGCATCTGAAAGAGACGTTAGTGACAGATTCCTTACCTTAGAATAGATACCCCAGCAATACCAACCCCGGTGGTGGGTCTGCGAACAAAGATCAGACAAGGAAGTCCCGGAGGACAGAACGGCCAAAGAAGCCGTCCCTCCGGACCGGACTGTCAAGGCAGTAATGCTTTGTAAACGTGTGCAGCGAGGCCCACGTAGCTGCCTGACAAATAACGGGCAGCGGAACACCGCAGCCCAAGGACGTGGTAGCAGCCGTTGCCCTGGTGGAATGGGCACGCAGACCAACAGGAGGCTCCTTCTTAGCCAAAGAATAGCAGGTCTTGATGCACAAGGTAACCCAGCGGGAGATGGTTCGTTTGTGCACCGCCCGACCTTTTTTGGCGCACACGTAGCCAACAAAGAGCTGGTCATCCACCCGGAAGTGTTTTGTGCGGTCGATATAGAAGGAGAGCGCACGTTTTGGGTCCAGACGGTGGAGCCTCTCTTCCTCTCTGGAAGGATGCGGAGGCGGAAAGAAGGTAGGCAAAGTGATGGTCTGCCCAATGTGAAAGGCAGTAACCACCTTTGGCAAGAAGGACGGACGCGTCCGAAGAACAACCTTGTCTGGATGAACAGACAGAAAGGGAGGTTTGCAAGATAAAGCCTGGAGCTCACTCACCCGCCGAGCGGAGGTGATGGCCACCAGAAAGGCGGTCTTTAGAGTCAGAAGACGAAGAGGACAGTTATGCAGAGGCTCAAAGGGAGCGCACATTAAAAAGGTAAGAACCAAGTTCAAGTCCCACTGAGGCATCACAAATGGAACAGGAGGAAAGAGGTGTGTAATGCCTTTTAAGAACCTGTTAACAGGGGACTTGAAAAGGGAGGGCTGATCAGGGAGCCTGAGGAAGGCCGAGATAGCACAGAGATAACCCTTGATGGTACCCAGGGCAGAACCCTGTTGGGCCAGAGAAAGAAGGAACAGAAGGACCTCAGAAAGAGGGGCAGAAAGGGGGTTCACAGCCTTTGCTGTGCACCATGCCACAAATTTGTTCCACCTGCAGGCGTATACCACCTTAGTGGAGGGACGCCTGGCTGCCAGAATCACATCACAAACTTCGGGAGGCAAGTCGAAAGGAATCAACTGCCGCCGCTCAATCTCCACGCAAGCAGGTGTAGACTGGACAGGTTCGGGTGGAGGACCGTCCCCTGCTGCTGCGACAGAAGATCCTCCCGAAGAGGCAGACGGATCGGGGGATCTACGCTCATACTGAGTAGCTCGGGATACCAAACTCTTCGAGCCCAGTCCGGAGCCACAAGAATGACTTGGGCCAGGTCGTGCCGAATCTTCTTCAACACTCTGGGTAGAAGTGGTATAGGCGGAAAGGCGTACAATAGACCGCAACTCCACTCGTGACGAAAAGCGTCGCCGAGCGAGTGCCGCCTTGGAAATTCCAACGCGCAAAACTGATGACATTGCGCGTTCTCTTCGGTGGCGAATAGATCTAACCAAGGCTCTCCCCACTGTAGAAAGAGTCCTTGCGCCACTTCCGAGTGAAGACGCCATTCGTGATCCATCATGCACCTGCGGCTGAGTTAGTCTGCCCTGGCCTTCAGGGAACCTGCCAGGTGTTGAACCATCAGGAACATGCCCTGATGTTCCAGCCATGTCCAGAGGCGCAGAGCCTCCTGACAAAGGGTCCACGACCCCACCCCGCCCTGTTTGTTGCAGTACCACATGGCGGTGGTGTTGTCGGTGAACACCTGCACTACCGTCCCTTTGACAGAGGGAAGGAATGCCTTGAGTGCAAGCCGGATCGCCCGGAGCTCCAGAAGGTTGATATGGAGCCGGGACTCCGCCGGAGACCAGAGGCCTCTGATCTCCGCCTCTCCCATGTGACCGCCCCATCCCAGAAGGGACGCGTCCGTCACAACTGTGTGCTCTGGCTGGGGAAGGGAGAGGGATCTGCCCATGACCCATTGCCGGTTCGAGAGCCACCACTGCAACTGTCTTGCAGTCCCCTCCGAGATCTGGACGTGATCGGACAGGTTGCCCTGGTGCTGCGCCCACTGGAACTTCAGGTCCCACTGCAGAGCCCGCATATGCCATCTGGCATGATTGACCAGCAGGATGCAGGAGGCCATGAGGCCCAGCAGCCTCAGGGTCATCCGTGCCGAAACCCAGGATAAAGGCTGAAAGATCGGAATCATAGCCTGAATATCCCGGACTCGCCGTTCGGGAGGATAGGCCCGAAACTGCGTCGTGTCCAGAACTGCTCCGATGAAAAGGAGCTGTGGAGAAGGAATCAGATGAGACTTTGGCACATTGATGGAGAACCCCAGCGAGTGCAGGAGTTCGGCCGTAGTCTGGAGGTGGGAGACGACTGCCTGGGACGAGCCCGCCTTCAGCAGCCAGTCGTCGAGGTAGGGGGAAGACTGAAACCCCTGCCCGGCGCAGATGAGCTGCGACCACCGCCATCACTTTCGTGAACACCCGAGGGGCACTGGTAAGGCCAAAGGGGAGCACGGTGAACTGAAAATGCTCGAGGCCTACCGTGAACCGAAGGTAACGCCGGTGGGCCGGCAGGACGAGGATGTGGAAATAGGCGTCCTGCAAGTCCAACGCTACCAACCAGTCTCCGGGGTCGAGGGCAGTCAAGACCTGAGCTAGGGTGAGCATCTTGAACTTCTCCTTCCGGAGGAAGCGATTGACGTTCCGGAGGTCCAAGATAGGACGCATGTCCTCCTTGTCCTTTTTGGGCACCAGAAAGTAGTGGGAGTAGCAACCACGCCCTACTTCTGGGGTCGGAACATGCTCGATGGCCCTCTTGGCCAAGAGGGCCGTGACTTCCTTCTGTAGAAGCACCAAGTGATCCCCTGACATGCGGTGGAATTGAGGTGGCATGGCTGGGGGGTGGTCTCGAAGGGGAGGGAGTAGCCCCTTCGGACAATGTCCAAGACCCACCTGTCCGAGGTGATGGGACGCCAGTGGTGAAGGTGATGGCGGACCCTGCCCCCGACTGGCGTACTGTGCACCTGAAAGGAGGGACTAGGAGGGCTTGGAGGCCGCGGACGGGTTGGAGGTGGTGGCCTGACCCGCACGCTGGTTGCCCGAACCGCCACGGCGGTATCCACGTCCTCGGCCACGCGAAGGCGCTTGCTGCGCGGCCCGTTGGCCGGGCTGTGGACATGACTGGGCGCCCCTTCCGTGGCCACGAAAGGGGCGAAAAGCAGACGTGAGCGGAGGGCGCACAACAGCAAGGCCCAGGGACTTAGCAGTAGCCCGTGAGTCCTTGAAACGCTCCAGCGCATGGTCTGCCTTCGAACCAAAAAGACCGACTCCATCAAAGGGCATGTCCATGAGTGTATTCTGGACATCCCCTGAAAAACCAGTGGTTCTCAGCCAGGCGTGGCGACTCAGCGCCACCGTCGTTGCAAGCGATCTGCCCAGCGAGTCTGCGGTATCGAGGCCACAGCGGATGGTATATTTAGCCGCATCACGCCCTTCCGCAATGGTGCGGGTAAGCAGTGTCTGGACCTCCTCAGAACACTGCGGCAAAACAGTTGCCACCGAATCCCACAGGGAGTTGGTGTATCGGCCAAGAGGCAAGCGGTATTAACAGACCGCAAGCCAGCACTGGAGGAAGAGAAAGCCTTCTTCCCAAAGTGATCCAGGCGCTTGGATTCCCTATCCGGAGGGGCGGTAGGGAAGGCGGTTTGGGAGGCAGAGGCTTGGACAACCAAGCTCTCAGGGGTGGGGTGTTGGGAGAGAAACAGGGGGTCGCCCGGAGCAGGGCGATGGCGTCGGAGCCACGTTCCTATCCACAGGAGCCCCTGTGGTGGGTTTGGACCAGGCACCCAAAGAACGTCAGTCAGTGCATCGTTGAACGGCAGCACAGTCTCCGAAGAGGAGGCCGCCGGCTGAAGCACTTCAGTCAGGATGTTAGACCTGACGGCCACTGTAGGCAACTGGAGATTCAAGGCTCCAGCAGCTCTACGCAACACCATTGCAAAATTAGCCCCCTCCTCCGTTGCCACGGGGGGAGACAGCATGCCAGAGTCAGGGAGGTATCCAGACCACTGGCATCCCCAAGTTCCTCAACCCAGTCCGGGTCAAACTCGCACTGTTGTGTGAGAGGGTCCTCAGACCCCTCCCAGCTCTCCTGGTCCTCCTCAGGTTGAAAATATGGAGGAGGAGGGACATCAGGGACCCAAGGTCTCATCGGCGCCGGAAACGGCGTCGGGCGGCACCGGTCCGGCTCCATGTCCGGACCCGGAGAGAACCGGGGAACGACGCCGCCCGGAGCCCCGGACGGCGTCGGAAACGGCACCGGGGACATCGGCGTCGGCAGAGGCGTGGTTAGGTCAACCGGCGTCGATGGGGGTTGCGGCACCACCGGAGCCGGGGTCGAGGCCGGGGCCGGAGCCGAGGCCGGGACGAAGGCTGGTGGGACAGGCGACGCCGGGACCGGAGTCGACGGCGACGCCGGAGCAACCCCATCAGGGCCCGCGGGGCCCGAAGGCGCACCGGATGGACCTTGAGGCCCGAAGAGGCGGGCCATGGCCGACAGGAATTCCTGTATATCGGCCGGAGTCGCCCCTGAGCCCGGGTAGGGCGGGTACTGCGGGGGTAACTCGACAGGCACGTCCGGGGCCGCGGGGACGGTGCCGACAGGGACCTCAGCCGAGTCGCGAGACCGGCGAGGCGAAGTCTTAGAGCGATGACGCCGCTTAGACTTCTTGTGCTTCGACTTACCGGAGGAGCGTGAAGACTTTGATTCCGACGAACGGCGGGGACTCCGCGTCCGGCCCCTCGACCTCGACCGGGGCTTGGTGCGGCGCGGAGCCGAATGCCGGACTTCGAGGAGCTTTCGAGACCGCTCTCGCAAAGCCTTAGGATGAAGTTTCCGGCAGTCAGGACACGACTTCGTGTCGTGGTCTCGGCCGAGACAAAAGAGACACTCGAGGTGCGGGTCCGTGATCGACATCATGCGACCACATTCCTCGCAGGGCTTAAAGCCGGGCATCCCTACGACACCTTAGGAGTCGTGAAGACTCGAAGAAACAGGGAAAAAATTCACCAAAAAAGATAGTCAAAAAGTGACTAGGGCACTGCTCTTCCCGGATCTGCGCTTACTGGCGCGGAAAAAGAAGAACTGACGTCAGCGCGCAGGGCGGCGCCTAAGTACTGCCCGCGACGTCATCCCGGCGATCACGACGCCGACGACGGACGCGGAGCCGCACGACGCCGCCTACCGACGCGCAAGGGTACTGCTACGCAAAAAACTTTCCGGATCCAGCCTGACGCCTGGGGATATTCTAAGGTAAGGAATCTGTCACTAACGTGTCTCTTTCAGATACACTAATGGCTATGCGCCACGGTCTGGGTGATTTCTCACAATGCATCACATCTGATGAAGAGTGGTAACTAGGACAACCAAGATAGTACAAGTTACAGCTACCCCAGCTCTTACTGCAGCAAAAAAATAGTATAATTCTGAATACCTTTCCTGAATTGGCCAATAGGCTGTATCTTGCACAAAAAAGTTCCTGAATGTAGCAACAGTTTGTGTGCATTAACATTTTAATATAAGTGATTGAAATACACTGTTTCAGGTTAAGAACTCAGGAAAGTATCTGTTCACAATATATACTAAAAATCCCTCCACATTATAGAAGATAATTCACTAAGTCTGCGTAATGGCACCTGCATAATTGGAATTCTCTTTGAGAACTCCTGCAGAATTATGCAGACCTCTGTGCTAGTTTCATGGACACATACAAAAGCGGTCTTTGCAGATGACGTAGACAAAGGTTTACAGTTGTAATTACATTTCAAGGCCTGATCCTCGCCTGAAAAAGAGTTGATCATCATTTGCAAAAGGAGAACTTTTACCCCCACCCCCGCAAACATCCACAACAGCAGCCTTATTACTTGCGGAAGTAGCAATGCAACGTAAAAAATTAGCCCTTTCAGCATGAAACAAACAGTGGCTGATGCTCCACTCTGCCCCTGCATTACAAGAAGGAACACTCTGAATGTTGCATCCACACAGCAGAACGAAGTGCTGTTAAGAGTTCAGGGCGAAAAAAGACTTGGTTTTGAAAGACTAGACTAGTGGTGTAATAAAACTATCGAAATGAAGGAAAATAACAGGAGTTAATGCTTTTCAGGTTTAAGAATGTATAACGGTAGGAACCATACAACTGCTGATGATTCACATCTAACCTGAAGAATTTAGTCTTTTACACTACAAAAGAAAGGAAAATGCTACTTACAACAGTATGCATCTGTTCTTGGCATGTAAAGCTGTAGAATCTCATGCTATGCATAGATCGCCATCTAGTGTTGGGTCCGGATGTTTGCACTTTGTTTTTGTTCGAAGAAGTCTTTCCAGTCACGAGGTAGGTGACTCCTCCTTTCGGTGATAGTGCGCATGGGCATCGACTCCATCCTTAGATTGTTTTGCCGTAAAGGGTGATGGAGTTAGTAAGAGTAGTAAAGAGAGATGTCCATGTATATTGTATCCAAGTAAGATAGTACTGCAACAGGTATAGGTACCCGGGGAGGCGGGCGGGCGCATGAGATTCTACAGCTCTACATGCCAAGAACAGATGCATACTGTAGTAAGTAGCATTTTCCGTTCGAGGCATGCGAGCTGCAGAAAACATGCTATGCATAGACTATATAGCAGTTATGTCCCAAAGCGGTGGCTAACCTGTAGCTGTTGCAGCTGTCTGCAATAGTGTACGTAAAACTGCCTGGCCCACACTAGCTTGTTGTCTAGCTAACACATCTATGCAATAGTGTTTTATAAAGGTGTGTGGTGTAGACCATGTTGCAGCTTTGCAGATGTCATCTATGGGTATATTTCCTAAAAATGCCATAGAGGCCCCTAGTTTGCGAATGGAATGTGCTCTGGGTGAATTGTTAATGTGCGCTTAGCTTTAATGTAGCATATTTGAATGCACTTAACTATCCACCTTGCAATACCTGATTTTGATATTGGATTGCCTTTATGTGGTGGAGCAAAAGCAACAAAAAGTTGCTTTGTTTTCCTGAAAGGTTTTGTTCTTTCAATGTAGTATAGTAATGCTCTTTTGACATCTGTGTGAAGAGCACATTCTGCCACTGAATCTGGTTGAGGGAAGAACACAGGCAACTCAACAGATTGGTTGATATAAAAGGCAGAAATGACTTTAGGTAAAAATTTGGGGCTAGTCCTAAGAACCACTTTGTTTTGGTGTAGTTCTAAAAATCTCTCTTCTATGGTTAGTGCCTGAAGCTCACCCACTCTTCTTAGAGATGTGATGGCTATGAGGAAGGCTACCTTCCAAGTGAGAAATTGTATTTCACATTTGTGCGATGGCTCAAAAGGTGGACCCATGAGTCTTGTAAGAACTATGTTGAGATTTTACACTGGAGCAGGTGGAAGTCTGGGGGGAATGACTCTTAAGACCTTCCATAAATGCTTTAATAGCAGGCACTCTAAAAAGAGACAAATGCTGTCTATCTTGTAGATATGCAGCTATTGCAGCAAGATGTAAGCGTATGGATGTGTACGCTAAATTGGAACGCTGTAGATGTAATAGATAGCAAATGTTTTGGATTGAAGCATCCAGCGGATCGATTTGATTGTTGTTACAGTAAATGACAAACCGCTTCCACTTTGCTGCATAGCATGCTCTTGTGGTAGGGCGCCTAGCCACTTTGATAATATTCATGCTCTCTGGCGGAAGATTAAGATAGCCAAACTCTAGGATTTCAGGTGCCAGATCGCAAGGTTGAGATGACTGGGATCTGGATGTCTTACGTCTCAATGGTTCCGAGTGAGAAGATTGGAAGTAAGGTGTAGTTTTTGGTGAGGAACTACTGATCGCTCCAACAGGGTTGTTAACCAGGGGTGACGGCCCATGTGGGAGCAACAAGGATTAGTGTCAGGGACTGCTGTCTGAGCTTCCGAACCACTAATGGAATGAGTGGGAGAGGCGGAAAAGCGTAAGCAAATATCCCTGACCAATTCATCCATAGTGCATTGCCTTTGGACAAGGGGTGTGGATACCTGGATGCAAAGTTTGGGCATTTTGCGTTTAGGTGGGTGGCGAACAGATCTATCTCTGGGAAGCCCCACATTTGAAAGAATGGGAGGAGAACTTGAGGGTGGAGGTCCCATTCGTGGATCTGCTGTTGACGACTGAGCAGATCTGCAATCTGGTTGTTTACTCCTGGAAGCTGATCTGCAAGGAGATATATTTTTTGAGGTACGGCCAATCTCCAGATGCTCTGGGCTAGCTGTGAGAGCTGGAGAGAGAGTGTGAGTGTGTGAGTGAGTGTGTGCGTGTGTCCCTGTTTTTGTATGTAATACATTACTGTCATGTTGTCTGTGCAAATCAGGACAGCTTTGCCTACTAGATGAAGTTGAAAGGCTTTCAATGCTAGAAAAATTGCTAGCAGTTCTAGATGGTTTATGTGGAGTTGTTTTTGTTGCAGAGTCCAAATGCCCTGAATGGTATATTTTTGAAGATTAGCTCCCCAACCAGTGAGCGATGCGTCTGCTGTTAGCACCATCTGTGGAACCGGGTCGACGAATGGCCACCCCTTGGAAAAGTTTTGCATGTTCCACCACTGCAGAGAGCGATGGGTACTGCCATCCACCAACACTAGATCGGATAACTGACCTTGAGCCTGGTTCCACTGACGTGCTAAGCATTCCTGTAGGGGACACATTGAGTCTTGTGTAAGGAACGATTAAAATGCAAGATGCCATCACTCCTAGCAATTGCATGAACACTCGAGCTTGTAATGTGTTGAGGTTGAAACTGCGATATTAGAGTCTGCATGTTGCAGATCCTGACTGGGTTGGGACACACTAGAGCTTTGCGAGTGTCTATTGTGGCTCCTAGATACGCTTGTGTGTTGGATGGTTGGAGATGAGACTTGGTGAGGTTTACAGTGAACCCAAGGTCGTGAAGCAGTTGGACTGTTTTTCGAGTGTGGCGTAGGCAGCTCTGTTGCGAGCTGGCTTTTTTTAGCCAGTCGTCTAGGTAGGGGAAGACGTGAATGTGCTGTCTTCGTATAGATGGGCCACGACTACTGCCAGACACTTTGTGAAAACCCTGGGTGATGTAGTTACTCCGAATGGTAGATCTTTGAATTGATAATGTTGTCCGTCCACCACAAACCTGAGGTATTTCCGGTGAGCAGGGTGAATAGGAATATGGAAATAGGCGTCCTTTAAGTCCAGAGTGGACAGAAAGTCGCCTTGCTGAAGGAGTGGGAGCACCTGTTTGAGTGTGACCATGTGAAAGTGGTCCGACTGAATGTACAGATTTAGTTCTCCGAGGTCTAGTATAGGCCTGAGAGAGCCGTCCTTTTGGGAATTAAAAAATACAGGAGTATACCCCGGTCCTCTGGTATTGTAATGGGACTGGCTCTATAGCGTGTTTTTCCAAGAGAGAGAGAACCTCTTGCTTTAGGAGGGTGAGATGCTCTGGTGACATTGCATGTGATCTTGGAAGAATATTTGGAGGAGTGTCTGTAAGCTCCAGGCAGTAACCATACTGGATAATTTGTAGTACCCACTTGTCGGAGGTGATTGAATATCAGACAGGCAGGAATTGGGAGAGACGTCCCCCGACAGGAGTGGAATGATCGAGGGTAACGGAAGGAAGTCACTGTTTGTTTGCGGGGGGAAGTGCGGGTTGAGTTACCTCTGCTTCTTCCCTTACCATGGTTTCCTCTAAAATCTCCTCTGAAATTACCTCTTGAAGAGGGGGATTGGTTGTTGCCCTTGTAAGAGGAGGAGGGATTTTCGGTGGACACAGTTTTTGAACCACCCCTGTAAAAGGAGCGGCGAAAGGAACCTCTAGTGACAGGTAATTGCAAAGCCCCCATGGACTTTGCGATCTCAGTGTTCTTTTTCATCTTTTCCAGCGAGGTATCAACAGCTGGGCCAAAGAGATTCTCCTTGTCGAATGGTTGGTTGAGGATGGAGGTTTGCACCTCCGGCTTGAAGCCTGATATTCTCAGCAAGCATGCCTGCGTAAGAGTACACTGGTGTTGACTGCACGAGCTGCTGTGTGCTGCGTCTAGGGCACACCTAATGGATGTATTGGTGATAAGTTTACCTTCCTGAATAAGGTCATTAGCCTTAGATTTGTATTCATCAGGTAAATGTTGTATGAGTTTCTCCAACTCATTGTAATGAGCCCTATCATAACGAGCCAATAGAGCTTGAGCGTTGGCAATGCGCCAGTGATTTGCTGCCTGTGAAGCCACTCTTTTGCCCGATGCATCAATAAACTTAGCATCCTTATCAGGAGGAGGAGCCTCACCTGTGGTTTGTGAGTTAGCTCTCTTGCGAGCGCTGGAGACTACAAGAGAGTCTAAGGGCAGCTGGCCTCTAATGTAAACGGGGTCAGTAGGAGCGGGTTTATATTTTTTGTCCACCCTAGGTGTAATTATCCTTGCCCTTACAGGGTCTTTAAATACCTCATCCGTGTGTTTTAACATGCCTTTGAGCATTGGTAAGGTATGAGTAGCTCTTTGGGAAGTAGTAAGTGTTTCAAAGAGGAAATCCTCTTCTAAAGGCTCCTTATCGAGCTCCACCCCATGATATTGAGCAGCCCTGTTAAGGAGCTCAATGTACCCAATGTTGTCGTCAGGTGGGGAGTGTCTGGAGGAATACAAATCAGGGTCATTGTATGTGTTTGGGTCTGTATGATAATCCTCCCATGGGTCCGTGTCCTGTAGCCTATCCTGATCCCCATCCCCTTCATCCTGTGGGTCAGGTGAAAGTGGTGGTGGTGGTGGTGGTGAATTTGATGGTGAGATGAGCAAGTTGGGATCAGTGGGAGGTGGAATATAAGGGGGAGAAGGGTTAGTACCCACACTCTTCCTTTTGAGAGGAATGTGGTTGTCCTCTGATAGGTCAATCTTCCGTTTTTTTGGAAGAGTGGCATGAATATGTCCTGTTTCAGGGTCGATCACCAGTTTTTTCAGCTTTGGATCCGAAAGCCAGGGCATCGGGCTGAGGCTCTTTAGAGGGAGTGTCTCTCTTTGTGCCGGTTTCGGCGTCAAAGGTTTCGGCTCTGAGCCTTTGGGAGTCGAAGGTTTCGGCTCCGAGCCTTTGGGATTCGAAGGTGGAATCTTCGGCAACGGTGGTATTATGACCAACACATGCTTGGACTTGTGTTTCGGTGCCGAAGGTGTTGGTTCGGCGCCAGAGTGGGGACGGCTAGAGCCCGAGCTGGAAGGCTTCTTTTTGTGTTTCGGAGCCGGGCCCGAGGGTGGGGCGTCGGAAACATTTTGTCGGTGCCGACCTTGGCCTGAAGCCTTTGTTTTATGTTGATGGGGCAAAGGGGTATCTTTACTCACGGTACGCTGACCCGGAGTAACCTGCTCCTCTTCTTCCATGTCGGAGTCGGCCTCGGACACGAAGATCTGTTCTTCTTCGGTTCCTTGAGCTTGATGTTCAGTGTCGGAATCTTCGCCGAAGATGTCCGGTGCGGAGCCGCTCTGGTGTTGCATCTCGTGGCGTTGAGCCAGACGGTCACGAAGTGTCTTTTTCAATCGAAACGATACACGCGTCGCAGTCGTTTTAGTCGTGTTCCGGGGACAAGCAGAGGTTGCACACTTCGTGCAAGTCGGTGCGTGGAAACTTAGCACGACACATCCGGGGCAGAACTTGAAGGGAGTCCGTTCCATCGACTGCTAGCGCGGTCGGCGCGGGTAGGCCCGACGGCCTGCCACGAGTTTCCCGATAGGTTTTCCGAGGTGAGACGATGCGCGTCGAATGGGGAACCGCGATCGATAATACCGTCGAGGGTAGTGGATTGCGCGAAGGGGCCTGAAAACGGTACCGAACCGGAGCGCAGCAATACACATCCGAACCCAATGGCGGAAAAAAACAATCTAAGGATGGAGTCAATGCCCATGCGCACTATCACCGAAAGGAGGAGTCACCTACCTCGTGACTGGAAAGACTTCTTCGAACAAAAACAAAATGCAAACATCCGGACCCTACCCGAGATGGCGATCTATGCCTAGCATGTGATCTACAGCTCACATGCCTCGAACACATTACTACGAAGAACCTAGCTTATTTTTTCTTTCTTAAAACAGTTCTTGATGAACAAGTTACATACTTTCCACAATGATCTTTCGGATGTATCCTCTACCTGCAGATTCCGCACTCCTTGAATATCCCCAAGTGCCAGACTGGATCAGTTAAATTTGAAAAAGCTCTGCACCGGTAGATGGAGCTCTACTCAGTCGCAACATTTGGCACAACCTCAGACATTTCAGCCATAAACACCGCCACAGTGCGCAAAGGTCAGCTCCTCATCTGTTTTCTATGCGCAAAGAGGCAGATACGAGTCCAACTAAACCATAAATTCATATCATACATCAAAATTAATGTGGGATCTTATTAATGGACCCAAGAACATTGCACACATGAAAATGTTACTTGCCCAGTAAGCATCTGTTAATGGCACGCAAAGCTGTAGATTCACATGATTAGCATAATTCCACCATCTAGTGTTGGGCTTGGATGTGTGAAAGCTGTTTTTCTTTGAAGAAAGTCTTTCAAGTCACGAGGTAGTGGCACTCCTACTCTTGCTGGTAATGCGCATGGTCATTGACTCCATTGTTAGGTGTAGACAGAAGGTGAAGCATAGTATAAAGTGAAAACCATGCAAAAGGAGTTTGTGAAAAAAATAGTGAAAATAACTGTCACAAGCACAGGTGTCAGTGGAGGAGGGTGGGCGCAAGTAAATCTACAGCAATACAGGCCACGTACAGATGCTTACTGGGTATGTATCATTTTCTGTTCAAGGCATGAGTGGCTGTAGAGACATGTTTAGCATAGATTGTAAAGCAGTTCTCCTCCATAAGCGGTGGTTAACCTGTGGGAGTTAAAGTGGTTTGAAACAATGTCTGTTGGACGTCTTGGCCCACACCGGCTTGGTGATGGGCCAGTACATCTACACAGTAATGTTTTGTAGAAGTATGTGGGGTGGACCATGTAGCTTCTTTACATATGTCAGCTATAGGTAGGTTTCCTAGGGAGGCTGTTGAAGCTCCTTCTTTACAAGTTGAGTGAGCTCTAGGAGGAATAAAGTTATTTTAGCGTTACCATAGGATGTTTGGATGCATTTAATCCATCGTACAATGCCCGATTTAGAAATGGCCCTTTTTTGGTGAGGTTTTGAGAAAGCGACAAATAGTTGGGTTTTTCGAAATGATTCAGTTCCATCAATGTAATACATGAGAGCTCTTTTTACATCTAACGTATGGAGAGCCCTTTCTGCAACAGAGTACGTTTGGGGGGGGAAAAGACAGGTAGTTCAATAGTGTAGGAAGCTGGCTCTGTATATACTATACCAAAAAGATCTATAGTGTGCAGAGTCCAGTGAGTTCCCAAAGGTATAGCAGAGAATAAAGTAGATAACTTACTCAATTTAGTTGTAGCTGGGCTGAGCAGTTAGGCTTAGAGGGTAGTGTGAATGCATTTGGTGTACATACTCATACAAGGCAGGAACACACTCAGTGACTGACTCTAGGCCAATGTCAGGAGAGGACGTCCAACACTGGATTCCAGGTCAGGATCGTTGGGAAGACTTCACTGGGTCGGTCAGCCACCTGGACTCAGGCCGTGTCAGGTGCAGAGTGGTGCAATTGTCACTGATCCACCTGGATCCGGAGTCCTTGAGCTAGCTTATGGCTGGACAAATCCGATGTCCACAAGAGAAAAAAGTTTTTGTTGAAGATAGCGCAGCTCAGGGTTCTTGGAGGTTGCTAGCAATGGGCCACGCCAGTTTCTTAGAGCAGTGTCACTGGAGGAGACAGGCCAGTAGGGTTGGGGCCAAGTGAGTAGTCTTCTCCACTGCTGCATGGCTCTTCTGTTCTCCTTCGTAGGTTGTCGTATCTGAGGAACAAGGTTCAGGGAAGCCCTTAAATAATACATTTAAGGGAGTTACTGAGGTTGGGGGGCAGTAGCCAATGGCTACTGTCCCTTAGAGTGACTACACCCTTCAGGTGCCTCCTTCCCTTGGGGAAGAGGAGCACATCCCTGTTCCTATTGGGCATAATTCTCCAGATGGAGAATTTTCAAGAGGGGTTCAACTCAGCTCCTGGCCACCCTAGGGGTGTGCCAAGCTAGGGTGGAGACCCTTACTCTGCTTACTAATTTTCCCACCTATGCTGTTGCCAAAAATGGTGCTGGGAGAGGTTGGACGGGCATCTCCACTAGTTGGAGCAGCTCAAATCAGCATATCACAAGGTGAGTGCCTTTGAGGCTCACCGCCAAGTGTTACTGTTCCTCCCGGGGGAGGTGAGAAGCACCCCCACCCAGAGCAGGCTTCGTTTCTGACCTTCGAGAGCACAAAAGCTCTCAACCCATGAGGTTAGAAACCTGTCTGGTGGCTGGCTGGCAGGGGCAGGTTAGCCAATACACTAGTAGTTGGTCATTTTTCCAGGGGGCATTTCTAAGACGCCCTATGGGTGCATTTTAAAATAAATCCAACACTGACATCAGTGTAGGTTTATTATGATGAAAAATTTGATACCAAGCTTCTCAGTCTTCAGTAAAGTCATCATGGAGCTGTTGTAGGAAGCTGGCTCTGTATATACTATACCAAAGTAAGGTATAGTGTACACAGAGTCCAGGGGATCCCCAGAAGTATAGCAGAGGCTAAATCAGATAATCACTAGCCGCTCTTTGTGGTAGTGGGGTCGAGCAGTTAGGCTTATCAGGAGGGTGTGTTAAGCATTTATTGTATACATTCAATCAAGGCTGATGGCACACACTAGAACAAAGAAGGACTTGGCACAGGTAAGTGAAATATACTCTCAAAATGCAAAACTTTACAAGGAAATGCAGTTGTGGTTGAATTTGCAATAGTTACAGGTTTGTATTTGCTTTCAAAACAGTTTAAAATACATAGAGATTACTTTTGGATTACATCGACTACTTGGGGTGATATGCCTAGTTATCATACAGTGGATCCTACAATACAAAGGTAAGTAAGACACTTTTTGATTTAAAGCAGTTACTTTACTTCCATACAAGACACCGGACAGCCACGCAGCCCATAAAGACGCCATCCGTAACCACCACCACCTCATCAGATCCGCCAAGAGAATCTCCTTCAAAGACCGCCTCGACAACAACGCACACAACAGCAAGGAGCTCTTCAACATCGTGAAGGAACTCTCCAACCCCAGCTCCAACACCAACGACATCCCGCCGTCGCAAGCCCTGTGCGATTCCCTCGCCACCTTCTTCCACCGCAAGATCGCCGACATCCACGACAGCTTCAACACCCAGACAGCCCCCACTAAGATAGATACACCAGACCCGCCGCACACCATCGACCATGACCCCTTGCCAGCCTGGGCCAGCGTGAACATCGATGACACCATCAAGACCAAGGGCACAATACACTCCGGCTCCCCGTCAGACCCTTTCCCGCACCACATCTTCAACAAAGCCAGCAGCTCCATCGCACCCCACCTGTGCAACGTTATCAATCTCTCCTTCGAGACCGCGACCTTTCCAGAGAGCTGGAAACACGCAGAGATCAACGCCCTACTCAAAAAACCCAAGGCGGACCCAAGAGACCTCAAGAACTTCCAGCCCATCTCCCTGCTTCCGTTCCCAGCCAAGGTCATCGAGAAGATCAACAAACAGCTAACCCGATACCTCGAAGAAAACAGCATCCTGGACCCATCCCAATCAGGGTTCCGCAGCAACCACAGCACTGAGACTGCCCTCCTCGCCGCCACCGACATCAGGACCCTGCTGGACAACGGTGAGACCGCAGCCCTCATTCTGCTGGACCTCTCCGCCGCCTTCGACGCTGTCTGCCACCGCACTCTATGCGCACGCCTCCACGACGCAGGGATCCGAGACAAGGCCCTGGAATGGACCACCTCCTTCCTCGACGGCAGAACCCAGAGAGTCCGCCTCCCACCTTTCCGATCCGAAGCCTCCGAGATAATCTGCGGCGTACCCCAGGGATCTTCCCTCAGCCCAACACTGTTCAACATCTACATGGCCCCGCTCGCACGCATCGCCAGACAGCACGACCTCAACATTATCTCCTACGCCGACGACACACAACTGATCCTCTCCCTCACCAAGGACCCCCTCGCCGCCAAATCCAATCTCCATGAAGGAATGAAGGCGGTCGCCGATTGGATGAAGATCAGCCGACTAAAGCTGAACCCGGACAAGACAGAGGTCCTCATCCTGGGCTCCAACCCCTCAGCATGGGACGACTCCTGGTGGCCAACGACGCTGGGAGCAGCCCCGACACCCACCGACCACGCACGCAACCTGGGAGTCATCCTCGACTCAACGCTCTCCATGGCCAAGCAAGTCAACGCAGTCTCCTCCTCCTGCTTCAACACCCTCCGCATGCTTCGCAAGATCTACAGGTGGATCCCGACAGACACAAGAAGAACAGTCACCCAGGCCCTCGTCAGTAGCAGACTGGACTATGGGAACGCCCTCTACGCGGGAGCCCCGGCCAAGCTCATCAAGCGACTGCAACGCATACAAAACGCCTCCGCACGCCTGATCCTCGACATACCACGCCACAGCCACATCACCCCCCACCTGAGGAACCTGCACTGGCTCCCTGTCGACAGGAGGATCTCCTTCAAACTCCTCATCCACGCACACAAGGCACTCCACAAGACTGGCCCAGCCTACCTCAACAGACGACTCTTCTTCTACGTCCCCAACCGCCAGCTCCGCTCCGCCGACCTCTCCCTCGCCACCGTCCCTCGCATTCGAAGAACAACCACCGGCGGCAGATCCTTCTCACACCTCGCCGCCAAGACCTGGAACACCCTTCCACTAAGCCTACGACAGACCCAAGACCTGCTGACCTTCAGGAGGCTACTCAAGACCTGGCTGTTCGACCAGTAGCAGCACCCCCCCCCCTTTCCTCTCCCCAGCGCCTTGAGACCCTCGCGGGTAGGTAGTGCGCTCTACAAATTCTGTGATTGATTGATAGGTCAACAGACACTTTTAGGAACAAAAACTCATAACACTGGTTCCAATGGGAAAAAAAGTGTTAACGGTTTACAGGTAAGTAAATGACCTGCAAGTATGGGTTTTGGGGGTTAGGACCAAGGTTCCCCAAGGTCTAGTTAGGCACTTAAATTGCACCACCAGCGGCACTGGGACGGCCAGGTGCAGAGTGCAGGGGCCCAATATTAGCCAAGGGGGCTTCGGTCAGGGGCTGCTTACGAGCAGGCTACTCTGGTGTGGGAGCAAAGCTCCTGGGGTTAAGATAAGCACTGCAGGGGCTAACAATCAGCACAGGAGCTGCACTACCAACGGCACAGGGGCAGCCGGATGCAGGGTGCCAAGAAGACGTTGGGGACCCTGTGGTTTTCAATGGAGATCTCCTGTTCGAAGAAAGGGCTGCAGGCTTAGACAGGGAGGCTTCCTGGAGGCTACCACTAGCAGGAGAGGCAAGCTGGATTCTTTGGGGATGCCTGGACACCGTCGGTTGGGCCACCCAAGGCCTTGGCCATCTGGTGCAGGGGTGTCTTTTGGAGTCGGGTCTTCATACCAGCTCTGGTCCCGGGGACCCTTCAGGTTGAGGCTGCAGTGGTCTGCTTGAAACTCTAGGTAGGTCGGGGATCACCAGATCTTAGGTCAGGATCGCTGGGGAGACCTCGTGATGTTGGGCAACTCTAACTCTGGCGTTGGGTGCAGAGCCGCGGAGACGCCTGGGTCCATCCGCGTTCTGTGTTGCAATCTTTGTTGAGCAAATACGGAGCTCGCGGGAGACAGTCTTTAAGGTGAGTGCAGGGCAGGTACTCCGGATTCTGTCTGGGGGGCTGGTGGCTACGCCGGGGTTTCCACTGTAGGCAGGTCGGTGTGGGGACATGCTGGTGGGGCTGGAGCCAAAGAAGTAGGTGTCCCCTTCCTGAGTCAGCACGGGTCTTTGGTCCCTCTTTCTTCCTCGAATCTGAAGAGGCAAGGTTCAGGGTCGCCCCTAAATACTAAATTTAGGGGCGTTACAGGGGTGTGCAGGTCGGGACCAATAGGTCCCTTCCTTGGGGTGAGTAGACCCCCTATTATGCCACCCTCAAGTGGGAGGGGGGCATGAGCCTCTCTCTAATTGGCTGGGACCCCTCATCTTAAAGATGGAGGGGACTGAGATGTGTGCTTCAACTCGCCTCCCGCACCGGAGGGGTGGGGTTGGCAAAGCTGGGCACACCACTCCTCCAAGCTTTGTTTTCCCGCCGATTCTCGCCCCCAAAGTTGGGGTAAGAACCTGTGGGAGCCAGTTGCTGGGGGCAGCAAAAGGTAGGGACAGCTTACAAAGGAGTCAGGCCTTTGAAGCTTCCCCTTCATGAACCCAGCCCATCCTAGGGGAGGAGGCATGACACCTTTGCCCAGAATGGGATTTGTTTCTAGACCCAGAGAGGGGAGGCCCGCTACCCAGGGGTCCAGAAACCTGTCTGGTGATGGTAAAAGACGGGAAGCCATTCAGGAACCACACCATCTCTAAGATGCCCTCTGAGTGCTTTTTACATTAAATTCCACATTGGCATCAGTGTGGGTTTAATGTGCTGAGAAGTTTGCTGCCAAACTTCCCAGTTTTCAGTAAAGCCATTATGGAGATGTGGAGTTTGTGATGACCAACTCCCAGATCATATACTGTTTATGGCTTTACTGCACTTACAATGTCTAAGAATGTGCTTAGACACTGTAGGGGTGCAGTGCTCATGCAACTGCACCCTCACCTGGGGGCTAGTGCACCCTGCTAGAGAGGTCACTTACCTAGGACCTAGGCAGTGGGTTGCAGGCATGGCTCACAGAGATGTGTGCCATGTCGACTGTTAGTTGAGTCACAACACCTAGCCTTCAATGGCAGTGTGTATGTGTTTGGTGTGGGGCCCTTAGGGTGGCCCAATACATCCTGCAGCCCTAGGGGACCCTCTCTGGTCACAAGGCCCTTGGTACCAGTGGTACCTGTTAAAAGGGACTTTTATGTTGCCCAGAGGTGTGCCAGTTGTGGGAGCAATGGTATAGTTTTGGGAAAGAACACAGGCCCTGGGAACCTGATTGGCAAGGACCCAGGCCACACTCAGTCAAACTGCACCAGGCAAAAGATTTGGGGGTAACCATGCAAAAAGGGGCACTTCCCTACAAACAGATTAAAATGGAATTGTGAGACCACAATAGGAAGAGATTTAGGGTTGGTGCGAAGTACAACCCTATCCATTTCAAAGGAGGGTTCTTCTAAAGTTAATGCCTGAAGCTCACTGATCGCAACTAGGAATGTTACCATCCAGGATAGAAACTGGGGGAGCAGGAGTGGAGGGGTTCAAATGGAGAGCCCATTACTCTCATTACAATACGGAGATTCCACGTGGGAGCTGGTGGTACTCTAGGAGGAATGACTTAAGACCTTCCAGGAAAGCTCTGACAAGTGGAATCCTGCATAGGGAAGTGTGTTGCCTGTTTTGCAGATATGAAGCCACCGCTGCAAGGTTTAGCCTTATAGATGTTAAAGCTAAATCAGAGGTATGCAAGTGAAATAAGTAGCAGACAATGTCCTTTACTTTAGCTGCTAAGGGATCAATGTGTTTGGAATGACAATTGTGAACAAATCTTTTCCATTTGTTAGCGTAACTGGCCCGAGTAGTAGGTCTGCGTCTTTTTACAAATATCTATATATTGTTGTGGGAGATTGAGGTAGTCAAATTCTAAGACTTCAGGAGCCCGATTGCAAAGGTGAGTGATCTGGGGTTCAGGTGTCTGTTTTCTCCTTGGTTCTGTGTGAGAAGGTCCAGCCTGTTCGGCAGTGCTTCATGGGGAACTAGTGACAGTTCAAGAAGTGTGGCGAACAGTGGTTGCCATGCCCATGTGAGCACCAGAATGAGGGTGAGAGACGTCTGCCAGAGTTTGTGACCCACAAATGGAAGTAGTGGGAGAGGTAATAAAGTGTGAGGAAATATCCTGGACTAATGCATCCAAAGGGTATGGCCCTTCAATTGTGGGTGTGGAAACCTGGAGGCTAAGTTTGGGCATTTGCCATGTTCTGCTGTGGCGAAGAGGTCCATTTGTGGTTGTCCCCAATGGTGTAAGTATTGGAAGAAGACTTGTGGGTGGAGTTCCCACTTGTGGGCATGTTGGTGCCTCCTGCTGAGGCGATCCGCAAAGTAGCTGTCCACTCCCAGGAGATACTCTGCTAACAGGTGAATGTTGTATTGGAGAGCCCACTTCCAAATGGTCTGTGCTAAATGGGAAAGCTGTGGGGACTTGGTGCCCCCTGCTTTTGGACATACTATATGGCTGTCATGTTTGTTTTGATGAGGACAACCTTGCCAATTAGGTGATGAAGAAAGGCTTTCAGTGCTAGGTGAACAGCTAGTAACTCTAAATGATTTATCTGGAGATCTGACTGGGTGACCAGTGGCCCTGGACAGTTAGAGGTTGAAAATGCACTCCCCATCCTGTAAGGGAGGCGTCTGTTACTGTCCTCTGCGGAACTGGGTATAAGAAAGGTCGTCCCTTTAACAGGTTGTTCCACCACTGCAGAGTAGCAAGCTTGATGGCCCACTAACGCTAGATCTTCTAATTGACCCTCCGCTTGAGTCTATTGGTGCAATAAGCACTCCAGCAACGGATGCATGTTCAGTCTGGTTGAAGGTACCATGGCTATACCTGAAGCCATCATGCCGAGGAGATGCATGACTTCTTACCATTACTTGTTGACCTGGTTGAAATTGAGGAATGATGGGCTGGAATGCTTGTTTCCTGGCAGTATTCTGGTATGCTATACATATTTGTGAATTGAGAATCGCCCCTAGGTAAGGTTGCATTTGAAGGGGTTGGAGGTGGGACTAAGGCATAATTGTGAAACCTAGTTGGTGAAGTAGGTTTATGGTGGCCTGCATGTGTTGAAGGCACTTTTGATGAGCCAGTCATTCAGATATGGAAAGACATGCATGCTTTGCCTGTGCAGGTGATCAGCTACCACCACAAAACATTTGGTAAAGACCCTAGGTGTTGAAGTGACCCCCAATGGGAGCACTTTGAACTGGAAATGCTGACCGTTTATTAGTAACCGTAGCTATTCAGGATGTGCCAGGTGACTAGGAATATGAAAGTAGGCATCCTTGAGGTAGAGTGCCGCCATGAAGTCCCCTTGTTGCAACAATAGGATGGATCTTGAAGAGGGACTATGTGAAAGTGCTTTGAGAGAAAAGATTTGTTAAGGGGTCTGAGGGACCCGTCCTTTGTGGAAATAAGGAAGTATAATGAGGAGACCCCTGTGCACAGTTGGTGGAGTGGAACAAGTTCTATAGCTCCTTAATTTTTTTTGGAGTGCTTGTACTTCTTCCCTGAGCAACTGCTGATGTTGTGGGGAAAGTTTGTGTTTGCAAGGTGGAATGCTGGGAGGTGAGGAAGTGAGCTCCAGACAATAACCATGCTGGATAATATCCAACACCTACTGGTAGGAGGGAATATTTACCAGGTGGTAAGAAACCCTTGCAGTTGACCGGTGACAGGCATTGTGTGATCAGGGGAATGATTGGGGAGTCAGGGTTTTGTGGTGGATGGTTTTGTAAATCTGCCCTTGCCTCTAGAGTTGTTACCCCTGTATGAGCCTCGGTAATAACCCCTAGGTAAGGTGGTTTGAGTCAGAGTCCACTCACATCAGGTGGAGGCAGTCTTGGAACCTTCACGGTACGAGAAGCGGAAAAAAAAAATCATCAATGAGTGTCTGTAGCTCTCCCATGACCTTAGCTGTTTCATTATCTTTAAATTTTCTCAAGGAGGGCATCTACTTGAGGACCAAAAGCTGTTCCCCATCAAATGGAAGAGCCAGGAGATGTTGGACTTCGGGTTTAAACCCTGAGATCCGAAGCCAACCATGCATGCCTCTGTAGTGGTACGCTAGAATGTAACTCTCTAGCTGCAGTATCAGCAGAGTTGAGTGCACAGCGAACTGTAGTATTAGATATTACTATACCCTCTGATGCAAGTTGATATGCCTGTTTCTTATGTTCATATGGGAGGTATCGGAGTATTTCCTCCATCTTATTCCAGTGAGCCCTATTACATCTAGAAAGGAGGCCGATCAAATTTACGATCTGCCAGCGATAGCGGACTGGGCGGCCACACTATTTCCTGCTGCGTCAACCTTTTTACTCTCCTTATCTGGGCGATGCGCCTCTTCAGATGTTTGTGAATTGATTCTTTTACATGCTGTTGCTACAACCAAAGAGTCTGGTGGAATTTGACCTTTGAGATAGATAGATATATAGATATATAGATATATATATATATATCTATATATATGGTCATTAGGTAATGCTTTATACATTATTTTTATCAACCCTTGGCATTAAGATCCTAGATCTTACTGGGTCAGTACTAATGTCAGTGGTGTGGCAGAGCATGCCTTTGTGCATGGGCAAGTATTGTGAATAGCGTTGTGTAGAGGAGAGTGTTTCAAATAAAAAGAAATCATCCTATATGGGCTCTGTATGTGATGGCACCTTATGGAAGGTGGCAGCTCTACCGATTAAATCATGCTAGGTGGTAGTATTGTCAGAGGGAGACGGTTTGCAGGATATAGATCTGGGTTTGTATCTGCTGGTGGGGGTTCTCGGGCCCCAATGCCAATGTTGTTGGTTTCCAAAGTTTTAGGCTCCGAAGCAGCTGGTTTTGGTGCAGACATCGGGCGGTGTTTTTATGCCAAAGTTTTGGCTCTGAAGATTGACTTGGCTCCAAGGCAGAAGTGGTCGACTTCGTAGATTTTTCATCACTGGGGCAAGGCGTATCAGAAACAGATGGTCAGTGCCGACAATTGCCCGAAGGTAGTGGTGGCCTCTCTGGGATGGTCTGTCAACCCCTTCATGGTGGTTTGCTGGGGTCGAAATCGAGGTGGTGAGGGCACATTACTCATGACTGGTTGAGCTGGAGGCAGGTCTTGCAGCTCGATGTCGGAGTTGAAGCCATTGTTGTGGGAGAAGGTCCCTTCATCTGCCTGTACATCTTGCTGGAGGTCCTCAGGTCCGAAGGTCTGGTGTCGTCCACACTCTGACATCTCAAGACGTCGAGCCCAACGGTCACGAAGAGTGTTCTTGAACCTGAAGGAGCAGCAGGTCACTCAGCTGATCTCGTTGTGCTCAGGGGGAGGGGTACAGATTTGCACACTTGATGAAGGCCTGTGCGAGTAAACTTTGCATGACACCAAGCACAATCAAAAAGGCGTCCATTCCATCACTGAGTGGACATGATGCAGGTGGAACGCCCAATGAAATCTGCGCCCTGAAGGACAGAGGCCCACAAGGGGCTGCGGTCGATGCAAGTCACCCCAACCACGTTAAAGTTGTTGAATCAAACTAGAGGGAGTAAAATAGGACAGCGATGGAAAATAATACTGACGAGAAGTAGGTATAGGCAGAGAAAGCTATAGCACAATGGTGTCGAACCAGGGCAAAAGAGTACATGTCAAAACCAGACTGCGGAAGAAAACACTCCAACAATGGAGTCGAGGACCATGCACATTACCAGCAAGAGAAGGAGTCACACTACCTCGTGACTTGAAAGACTTTCCTCGAAGAAAAACTAGCACTCAATATACTCAGAGCAAGCTCGTCCTGAGACATCATCAGTCTCCACTTCATGTCTGTCGCCATAAGAATGAATTCACAGTCTGTGGCCGAGGGTACTCGGAGCTCAATTTATTGGAGGTTCAAACTCTTCAACTTACCTCTTCGTTGAGGCTGAGGGCACGGAGAAGGGAGTCTAAATCGTCAAATTCAGCATAGCCAAAACCCTTCAATCGCTCAGGGTTGCTAGGTTCCCGCGGCAAGCGTACTGCACTGATCTGCATATGAAAATGAGAAAAAAGAGCGGTCTCAAATTGCTAGTTTTAGTAAAGGCAGATAAGAATATATTGAAATTTTATCCAACACTTATAAACCCAGTGTCAACCTGCAGTCAACTCTTGCGTGGTGCATCAAATGTCATGACTGCTACATTCTAGGCATTTTTTATTTATTTTATGAAGCAGCTGATTTAGGTCAAGCAGAGGAGCTCGGACTGCTCAGTAAGTGTTAGTTTAGAGACACCATCGCCCCAAGAACCTGCATGTGCTCTTCTACCAACAGCAATCGGAAATGCAGAAAACATCTGTACGAATTACTTGTGAATCGTAGCAGTCATGTCCTTATCAGAGTGCCATAGACCACAAGGTCAAACAACAAGGGTAACAAGCAGTACATATGCACTATCAACAGCTTCCTAGGTTCACGGAGCAGGATGGGCATTATAATGCGTACACTCAAGGTTGAGCACTGACATTTTCACAATGGATTCTAGAGCCCATAAAAGTGGAACAAATACAGAAAAAAGGAGTTGCCTCTGCTGCTCCACACCTGATTAGTAGCCAAAGGACACATCACACAAGGCACAGGAGGAGAGCGCTGGCTAGTAGTAACTATGAACCTTTTCAGTTGACCATGCCACTCTGAAACTTAAGTTTGGAGGGCTCAGCAGAAGAGAGCAAGATTTAACTGCCTTACTCGTTCTACATGTTTTCATTTATTTTACTGGTAAACAGGCGTGAGCAGGATTCTGATTAGCAACGTTAGTTTCTGTTACCTAAAGGTGGTCTCCAAGAAAAAACTTACTCGTAAGCAGCCACTCGATAACTACTAATCAAGACACAAAATAGCTGGTATCCTCTAGAAAGTGGGATTTGTGAGGACAAGCACAAACCACAAGCTTAGGCCTTTTTATTTCATGCATGTTTCGCACCCTATGAAGGTATGTATTGGTATTTGTACAGCACGAATCTTGCAAGAGTGCAGTAAATTACATGGGGTGTTGGGAGTCGATACAAGATGGTGCACATCCAGTGGGTATTACCCCCAATACATTTCACACATTGCAATTCAAATTTTAAGGCACGATTCAATGATTTAAAAAAATGCTGTATTCATTTTTTTAAACTAGAGTTCAAATGTTAGAAAACAGATGAAAACTAAGTCCAGCACAAGTGGGTTCTCAGCACTATTGGATGTTCACCACACACCTGCCCCTGCAGCGAGACTCAGAGCTTCTTACTACAACCTCACAATATACACTGTTCCAGCCTAGATTTTATAGTCACACCCCTCCTAATATTTACACAGTTTATCCTTTACTTGGTATTTTACAAGATTAATTAACTTTTATCCTGGAAAGTTATGCAAGGGACTCCAGATAGAGGAGAAAAGGTGTTTTCAAACACTGAAAGAACATGATCAAAAGTGAAGCCTCCCACCCCAAGTCGGTTACAAAAATTGTGAGTAAATCAACCGAAAACTGCACTTTCACCCCTACTGTGCATGTAGGGAAGAACAGTACACCCGCTCCCTCCCCACATCCACAGGACAAAATGAAAGCCACTATCTCACATACTCACATTCAGCCCATGGAAAAATTTTAATATAGACTCTTCGCACACATCATAGGGGAGGTTTCCAAGAAAAGCGGTGAAGGGAGGAGATTTAGGGAGTCTGCTTCTGTCCACATCAGGTTCGCGAGCAGCACGAGGCGCCGTAGGCAGGATAGAGCGATCAATTGCAGGTGTCCGATAAGCATCATCATCGTTACTATGCCAAGTGGTAGAAACTAGAGCAGACAGGTACCAATGTTAAAATAAATAGAAAACAAATTGCTTAACGAAGCACACTACGATGGTCAAACTTCACTTCCTAAAAAGTCCACACAATTTCAATTTCTCCATTCATCACTGATTTGCAGTGAGTAGTACCGTGCCCTGAACTGGTCTTTGCATGGATGATCATAAAAGCAAGTTAGGCTTACTGCTAAGTTGTTACAACAAAGCTCCTAAAGATCAGCCTGGGTGCGACACCTTAGTGAAAGGCCATGGTGAGGAAACAAGAGCATGAGCACATGGATTCCATGTATAAATCCCTAAAATAAGATTCCTGTATAGAACATTAAGTTACCATTCAACATTCTGTTTAACTATTTGCTGTAACAGAAAGGCTGAAAAATATTAGGCACGGACCCACCAAAACAAAACAGGCAAGAAAAAATTCAGATGTGATAGACTTTTCATTCAGGGAGCTCTAGATATGGGTAATCCTTCAAACTAGTGCATAACACAAGACTACAGGAAATGTCAAAGCTTCAGAGAAACTCACCATCTCCTTCCAAATCATCTGTCTCATCAGCCCAACTGACAGGCTTGGAAGAGTAGCTGCTGCCACCCACACGATCATAGCTGCTGCCTCCACGGTCATAGCCGCCACGATCAAAGCTGCTTCCACTACGGTCATAGCCACTGCTGCCACGATCAAAGCTGCTTCCACTACGATCGTAGCCACTGCTGCCACGATCATAGCTACTGCTGCCACGATCATAGCCCCCGCTGCCCCCTCCACCACCACCGCTGCTGCTGCCACCGCCACCGCCACCTCCACCTCCACCACCACTGCCACCAGTGGTATCAGCTGCCAAGAAGTCAGTGAGGGTCAGGGTCTTTGCCTTCTTCCCCTTCTTCTTAGCTGTGAAGAAGAAATACAAGTCAGTGCAAGAATCTAAAGGCCAAACACCACCACAATGTCACTAGACTGCATTAGCTAATGAGCTTCACCATGCTATTGTAGGCTGGGCTAGATGTTTATTTTCAGGGGTTCACCATTCACAATGAATTCATCATATGCTGCCAGCAAATACAAAAAGACTAACAAATTAGTCAAATAAAAATACTTCTTCAGAATTGATAGCAGTCATAACCTTATTGGGGGGGGGGGGGGGTCAATGAGGGAAGAAAAACATAAAAGATTATCAGTATTTTCAGATTTTCTTATACATTAAGTACTCCAAAGCTACTACATGGCTAGTTCATCACTGAAAAGCCAGTTTCGGGGGATTATCTTCGACATTTAGGGCCCTAATAGGACAGAACATGCCAATACCCGTGTTCAACATCCTCTCAAATTGAGGCAAGGCAGAGTCCGATCCCTACAACTTTTGTAAAGAAATAACCTTGAAGTGCCAGAGGAGGAATCACAGAAAAATCAAAGTGAACTTGATCACTACTGGATCCTGAAAAACCACAAGAGAGAAAGTAAAAGGTGATGGCAGGATAAGACTTGCAAGCAGAGGTTGCCAGAGGCACTACTGAAATCTTAAACCAAGGAAAATAAAAGTGGTCAAGAAATTGCACATGTAGAAACAACATATGCATCTGTTTACAAAGGACAATCGGAGGTGGACACGAAGTTGATCAACAGAAGAAACCTGGGTGACATGGACCGTCTGAGGAGCCTGGATTGCCACAGAGGATTCTAGCTTTCAGCCAAGAGAATTGGTATTTTCGGATGCCCATGGAAAGAGATGTCAAGAAGTAGAGAAAAACATGGTTGTATTACCCATGTTGTAGCAATGAGCCATTAGACAAGCGTCATCTGTGACTACTACATTTCTTAGATGACCTGAGGAATGTGTATGAAAAGGGGAAACACGTAGGCAAATATCCTTGACCAGTTCATCCATAGTGCATTGCCCAGGGACCGTGGGCCAGAGTACTTTGAGTTTACACCTTTAGACGCTACATTTACAAACCCCCCCCCCCCTCTATCCCCCCCCCAGCACCTTGAGACCTTCACGGGTGAGTAGCGCAACTCATAAATCCCTGATTGATACATTCAAGTGTATTGCTAACAGGTTGATTGGGGACATGCTACATCATTCTAGATATTTCTGCAGCACTTGGGGACGTCACTTCCATTAGTGGGTCTGTGGATGACTCCTGCTGAGATTTGCAAGCTTGGTGCATAACCCAGGCGGTTGTTTTACCAGTAGATTAACGTAATGGGTTATAGTCCGTCAGATCTTACATTGAATTCAGCAGTAGACTGAATGTTTTGCATCCTCCTTCTGTATGTAGTACATAACCGTCACGTCTGCCCTAATCAGTAAAATTCCGCAACAAATTTGAGGAAAGAATGCTTTGATGGATAGCTTTATCGCCTGCAGTTCCAATACGTTGATGTGGAGGTAACCTTTTTGCATGGTCACCTGACCCTGAACTACTATGGCTGCATCAGTGTTGATGGTCACTAGAGGCTGAGGGTCGAGAAAAAAACCTAACCAGTAACACATTTTCTGCTTTCCACCATTGTTCTGTGCTGAACACTGGACTCTAACAATACTAGATCCTCCCAGTCCCAGCAACCACTGTATGGGCAGACACTCTCGGAGCAGATGCATGTACAACTTGGCATGTGGCACCAAGATAATGCATGATGCAATCATTTCTAGAAGTTTTATACCCATCCTCACTGTCCGAGGCTGCACCATCTGGTAAAAGGGGTAATATCCTGTGAAAGGTCTCTGTTCTCTCTAAACTGGGACAGACTTTTAAAGTCACTGTATTTAGTGATGTCCCTAGGCTGGCTTGCATTTGCTGGGAGTTTAAGTTTGATTTTTTCACATTGACAGGGACCCTTAATTGGTCTAGGAACGACTTGTGGTTTTGTTTTTTGTCAGCAAGGCATTGACCTCAACTCTTCCCCTTCACCAGCCAGTCATCTAAGTAAGGAAAGAAGTGGATGTGATGCGTGGTCACAAGATATAGACATTTTGTAAATACCTCAGAGTGACTAGAACGTTTTATTGGCAATATATCTATTTGCCAGAAAACGTACATATTGGTTGTGAACGGTATATATTGCGAGATGGAAATACGCATCCTTGAGGTCGTGAACTACCATGTAGTCTACTTGCTGGAGAAAAGGAATGATGTCGGTCGGGGTCATAATCTTGAAATGGTTAGACATAACCTATGGATTTAGCACCCAGAGATTTGAATTGGGCGCAAGTATACACATTTGTTTGGAATGAGCAAGTATAGCAAGTACGCTCCTTCGCCTCGTTCTTTGTCAGATACATCTCGATTGCTCCTTTGCAGAGCAGCACCTGGAATCGTTGAGCATTAGATTCATACTGCATGATCGTGGTGGTATGCTGGGTTGTCTTGCGTAAAAATTCGAGGCAATATCATTGTGCAATAATTGAAAGTACCAACTAACCCGAAGTCATATCTTCCTGAGCCAAAGAACCAATTATGACAGGACCCAATGTACTATCCAATGATGACACATTGTTTATACAGCAATTGTTCTATGTAATAAAAAGCCATCTTATGCTACAAACACAAACACCACCCACAGGTTTCACACCAAACTGTAGTCATACAGGGGAGATTTTAAAAAAACCTGCCGGAAGGAGTTGGCAGAACACGCCACTAATCAACAGAGCCCTTTTCTAAGGGCCAAGAACAATTTCACACCACCATTGGTACAGAATGAACAACCCACAGTGTTCAGAGAAACTTTCATAACCATCATTTTTCTCCACAATAGATGCCTGGTAAGATTGTTAGCCCAACACTTTGAACCTCCCTGATACATCACAATACCCAACCTCAAAGCAACAGACAATCCACCAACACATTTAAATATGAGTGGAGCAGGAAAGAGTACACAGACAAAAAAAAAAAAAAAAAAAAATGTAGCGCAGATCAGCTTAGAGAGTAGTGCGGTAAAGTGGTTGGTGTGGTAGCGCACTGCCATTACAGACAACACATCTTCAATTGAAATGACCATTACATATGCACATACAGTTTTACTGATAAAAGTACACAGTGCACAAACAATGTGTGAAACTGTCTTCACCTAGAGAAATTGATTTTTATTGTATAAAAATTTGTTTCCACCACACTTCAGAATTAGCAAAAAATGTGCTCCATTGGTGCTTCCCTAATTCTGATAGATTGTGAAATATCTGCACAGTTCATTTACATTTTGTGTGCTAGGGAAAAAAAACATTGCACAGCCTTCCGTCCACCCCAGCAGGCATCTGCTTAATGATCTTTCATGCTTATTGTAAGTAGGGGGTAGGTCCTAAAGTCTTAGTAGTGCAATTACTGTACTACTATTCAACTTCCAGTCTGATGTATTGTGTGCTTAGATGGCATGATGTGGTGAAATTATTTTGTAGATGTAGACCACACAACACCAAGCTTTTGGTTGACAAGTGGGGAGTGCTGTTGTATGTCGTTCTTGTTGTCAGAGGGGTTGCTGCATAGGCTAGGGTTCCGATTTGCTACTAGGATTTCTGATTTGACTGTGGGATTAGAGCTTAGGCTTTGATTGGCTGTTAGGGCTAGGTCTTACATTGGCTCTAGGGTTTGGGTTCTGATTGGTTAGGGTTCCAATGGCCAATAAGGCAATTTTATGCATAGGGCTTAGGGTGTGTCAGCCCGGGCATCGTGTTGCTGGTTTGGGTCAGGCCTAGGGCCAGAGATTTTGCCCAATTCTTCACTTACGAGCTACCACCTTAGCCCTCCACATCCGCCAAAATCCAAACACTATCAGCAAAGGCATTCTACTCCTGCACCACAAACATACCTCATACAGATTTCAATGTGTACTGAACTACAAAACCCCCACTTTTATCATAACAAAACCCATACTTAGCCTTTCATCACACCATCCACCAACACCCACCTCCTCTTTTTACCAATTACACACAACCATATAATCCTTACACGCCACTCCACCACACACATTACCTATTCCAGTGATCAAATCTAACACAAACTCCTAACTCTCGTCCATCACCTCTTACACACCACATACTCTTCTCCAAAACACATTACCCCTGTACTATTCAAATACCACTCGCCAGCAGTACTGCACATACAAATCTTTCACAGAAATACACTACATCAATATCTCCTCACTACTCCATAAAAACACACAAAACACGCAATAGGTTTATATTCCTTACACATAAATTCATAATCATCTATATAATTTAGTCTCATTGCACAAGAAAAAAACATTACTCTCTCGAAAGCTTTACTACCATCACCCTACACCTCTATCAGTTTATCCTCCATCTTCTCTCTCTCTCATCCCAAACCCTTACTACTATGGTCTCCAAAATAACCCTTCCTAGACTCCTCCCTCCTCTACACCTCCTGGCTCACCCTAAACATCAGTTTACTACTTTAGTCTCCCAAACCACCCGAATAAATTCTCCCTCATGTTCTCTCCTTTGACTCATCCCAATCCTCATTTTTCTACTGATTTTCTTTCTCCTAATACCTTTCTACAGGCTTGTCCTGTAGGAAGCTGGCTCTGTATATACTATACTAAAAGGAGTCCAGTGGAACCCCAAAGGTAAGCAGAGGAAAAAGTAGATAGCACCTTACTCTATATTTGTGGTAGTGTGGGCGAGCAGTAAGGATTTATCAGAGTGTAGTATTAAGCATTTGTTGTACACACTCAGGCAAGAAATGTCACACACTCAGACTGAACTCAGACCAATTTGTTTGTATAAAAATATTTAGTTATTTTATTTCTAGAACCAAGACAAGCCTGGCACAGGTAAGTGTAAATGTTACTTTTCAAGGCAGTTTAAACAATACAAGCATGCTGAATGACAATGACTTTGCTACAGGTTTGTAAATACTTTGAATACAGTGGAAATTACTGTTAGATTACTTTTGATTTCTTTATGGATTACTTTTTCTACCCAGTGCGATATGCCTAGATATCACACTGGGTCTCTTCCCTGAGAAAAGGTAAGTAAAGCAGTTCGATATTTGCAGTTTTTCAAGTTCTCATACAAAACCAACTCAACAACAATTTTCACAAGAAAGCAGTGAATGCAGTTCTATGGGAGGAAATGAGGTTTATCGGTTTCAAGATAAGTACTTCGGTTCGGGAGTTGGTTTTCTAGGGATAGAACCAGGGTTCCTCCAGGGTCAAGGATGCACTATCAAGTCACCCTCAGCGGCACAAGGGAGGCCAGGTACAGAGTGCTTAGGCCCAACGTTATCCAATGGGGATAGGGGGCCTCCGGTAGGTGGTTGCTCATGAGCAGGCCACAAGGTTGTGGGAGCAAAGCTCCTGGTGTTAGGCTCAGGGCATAGGGGGATCAGAGTTAGCACCCAAAGTACACCCGCAGCGGCGGCTGGGTACAGGGTGCTGTTTTGGCCTCAAGTGCCCGGTTGATTTCAATGGGCATTCTCCAGTTGCAACAAAGACTGCAGGCTCTGTGACGAAGATCTTCTGGAGGTGACCACCGGTTGGAGAGGTAAGTTGGGATTCTGGGACACAGTCGGGTAGGCCACCCAAGGCCGCGGGAAGTCGGGTGAAGGAGTGTCTTTAGGCGTCTGGTTTTCTTACCAGCTCTGGTCGCGGTATCCTCCAGAAAGACTGCAGGCGTCGATTGGAGAGTCGAGGCAGGTCAGAGATCACCAGATCTCAGGTCAGGATTGCCGGGGAGACGACCTTGTGGTGTTGGGCCACTCGAACTCGGGCTGTGGAAGTTAGGTGCAGACTCGCGGATTTGGCTGGAGCCAGAGTCTGTGGGTGAGCAAATCTGGTGCTCACTGGAGACAAAGTCTTTGGCTTGGAAGGAAGGGCAGGTCCTTCGGGTTCTTGAGACTGCTGGCTGCAGGACACACTGGGATTTGGCAGGAGGTTGTTCGAGGTGGGGACAGGACGGTAGGGCTGGGGCCAAGTCAGTGGGCGTCCTCCTCTTAGTTTCAGCACAGCTTCTTCAGTCCTTGTCGATTCTTGTCTGATGAGGCAAGGTTCAAGGTTGCTCCTAAATACTAGATTTAGGGGCGTTACAGTGAAGTAAAGGTCGGGACCAATGGGTCCCTTCCTTGTGGGGGGTACACCCCCTATTATGCCACCCTCCACTGGGAGGGTGGCACATGCCTCTGGTTGGCTGGGTCCCCCCCATCTGCAAGATGGCGGGGACAGAGTTGTGCTTCACCTCGCCTCCCCCATCTGAGGGGTGGGGTTGGCAAAGGTGGGCACACCTCCCTTCTTCACTTGGTTTTTCTGCCGATTCTCCAGCCCAAAGTGGGGGTCAGAACCGGTGGGGGTCATTTGCTGGAAGCAGCAAATGGCTGGGGTAGCTCACAAAGGCGGCAAGCCTGTGAAGCTTCCCCTTCGTGGACGGTGCCCATCCTGGGGGAGGAGGCTTGGCACCTCGTCCCAGAATGTGCATTGTTCCAGACCCCCAAGAGCAGCAGGCTCTCGACCCAGGGGTCCAGAAACATGTCTGGTGGTGGCAGCTGGCGAGCAGCCACTCAGCCAGGACACTAGAGTTAGGTCGTTTTTCAGGGGGCATCTCTAAGATGCCCTCAGAGTGCATTTTTCATTAAATCCCACACTGGCATCAGTGTGGGTTTCATGGGCTGAGAAGTTTGATCCCAAACTTCCCAGTTTTCAATAAAGCCATGATGGAGCTGTAGAGTTCGTACTGACAACCTCCCAGCAGCATATACTCTTAATAGCATTACTGCACTTGTAATGTTTAAGGATTGATTTAGACACTTTAGGGGTATAGGGCTCTTCCACCTGTACCCTCACCACTGGTATAGTGCACCCAGCTTCAGGGGTGGCTGACCTATGCCAGGGCAGTGGGTTGTAGGCATGGCACACAGGGATGTGTGCCATGTCAACTTCACTTTGTTCTGCACCAAAACACGCAGGAGAGAGAGAGAGAGAGAGAGATGGAGTGTGAGTGTGTAAAGGTACAGGGCCTCTAAGGTTGCAGCCCTTGGAGGCCTTCCCTGGCCACAGTGCCCTTGGTACCTATGGTATCATTTACAAGGGACTGACATGTGGCCATGGAGTGCCTATTGGGTTTTGTCTTAATGCAGTTTTTAGGGAAAGAACATAGGCCCTGGGTATCTGTGTGGCAGAAACCCAGGGCACACTCAAAGTACTAAAGCAGTTTGGCAAAAAGTGGGGGCAACCATGCAAAAAGAGAACACTTTCTTACTCTTCCCTCCTCCATATCTCCTTCACTCATCCCAGACCTCAAGTTACTACTATGATCTTCCAATTGACACTTCCGGTTTTCTTTCTTATCCTTCCATTACTCTATTCAATCCAACTAACAGACTCACATGTCCTCCGCTCCAATTAACTCGTACCGCCCTATACTAATACTATACTCATTTCCCTATACTAATCCACCACTAATCCTTTTGGGTTCCAGAGTAGCATGCTACTCACTGAAGAGCACTTCGGTGCCTTGTCAGGGGTAGTACGAGCTATATAACTACAATTACAATTATAATCCTCTCACTCAAGTCAGAGAAAGAAAAGTAAACGCCAAGCTCCCTCAGAAGACAGAGCCTGACAATTGACCTCTTTGAATGCACAGCAAATGTGACAATATATGAACACGATTTAAAGACCTGTTTACAGAAGTCAAGCACTGGTGGAAGGATTACGTAAATAGGGCATGGGCCACAAAAGGGACGAACTCAAGCTGGACAGCCTAGAACAGCCAGCAAACAAAGCAAGAAAATGTGAGTTACAAGACGCAAAGCCATTGATAAGCAATGGGAAGAATGCATTCCCAGGGAAGCTTTCTGAATGTCCCAAGATGCCGTTAGCAAACCAGACAGCTGCGCTGTCTGGCAGGCTTACGACCTAAACAAGCAGTGACAAAGCTCACAGGTCCTGCCTATATAAGAGCTATTGACTTTGTCAATGTCTTTTAGCCATGCTGTAGAGCATCGTGGCTTCTGTGTAGCATAGCTAAAAGTTACATAAACAAGCATTGGCAAAGCCAATATGTTTCACCTTATGTGAGATCTAGTGGCTTTGTCAATTTTTTTTAAATGCTACAGTGGTGCGAGCGGCTGTGCTACATAGCTTTGGAGAAAGAAAAAAAAACTATGACGTGGCCAGACCGAGTCATAGTGCTTTTTTTTTTTTTTTTACTTTTAACTATCCAAGTGCAAACAAGTTAAAATTGCTATGTTCCCTATACTTAGCTATCTTGAACAAATGCCCATTGCAGTTACCAGCATGTCAAAGTGTAGCTAGCTGTAACACGGAGCATGGAGAGGTGGTGGCGTTACTGCCAGAGCTGCTGACTTTGGAGCTGGGAAACCAGGTTTGAGTCTCTGCACCAGCTGATGCTGGGCAAATCACTTATTATCCCTGTAAAAATTAATGTGTCCTTGTGTAATGTAACAAGCGCTCGTGTAAAGCGCTTCGTGTCCGTCCAGATGACTTCACACTATATAAAGCAAGCTAGGACTAGTTAGTGAGGAAAGGGCCTGCAGTAGCGCGAGAGAGGTGGTGGTAGGGACAGGCCAGCAACGAACGGAAAAGGGGCATGCAGAAAAGGGGCATGCAGGAAAGGGGCATGCAGCGACGGAAGAGAAGTGGTGGTAGGGACAGGGAAAACCAAAAGCAGACGCTGGAAAACAAAAAAAAAATATTGTTACAAGTGCACTGTCAGTGGAAGGACACTGGCTGATGGATTTAGTATATGGTCCAAGCTCCACAGCATGGATGAAGATGTGAAGTCAAGCAGGAAGCTGGAGGTAGGAGGAGGTACTGACCAACAGCAGGAAAGGAAATGAGTGATGGGGGAGCCAACCCAAGTAAAAGTAAGTAATGGGTGGGCTCTAAACCCTCTAAGATTTTTTCTTTTTTGTTACAAGAGATTGTTAGCACGGCGGAAGCGCTGTGTAGGCGAAACCTAAACATACCTTTTTTTTTTTTTTTTTTTAACTTTCCCTCGTCATAGTGCCTTTTTAATAACTGTACTTCTCAGAAGCATCTTAGACACAATGTGTAAGATTCTCACAAATGCACGAATATTAATGCAAGTTATTCAGATTTTTTTTGTGTGCGATTCTAAAAACAGTGTGAGATGAACACGGGTATTAGACAGGCATGAGAAGTATGGTGGGTGAAATGCTCATAAATGCATGGTGTGTGAGATGTACACAGACACAAGGAGCCTATGCGTGAACTGTGTAGAAACATGAGATGCCTAGTGTTTGTGACACTCACTGACACTAGAATTGAGCAGACCATCTCTTCCTTGTGTGCTGTTTAGATGAGTCAGAGTCAAAAACGGATGCTTAAGCCATGAAAAGATCACATACAGG
The DNA here is from genome assembly GCA_963921515.1 of Calotriton arnoldi. Lineage (NCBI taxonomy): Eukaryota > Metazoa > Chordata > Amphibia > Caudata > Salamandridae > Calotriton > Calotriton arnoldi. Next base: position 219,338 of record CAWUFW010016669.1, on the reverse strand, counting down.
ACGGAGATCTTTTTGAAAAAATGACCACTTGTAGTCATATTGTGAATACAGAATGCGAGAGTTGCACCCATTTGAATGCAAACGACAAAGTAATGAAATGTAGTATGATGCACCACTGCTATATAGACATGCAACCCTGTTAGTTACCACGGTTGCAGTTATTTTTTTTTACAGATATTTCCACAGCACGCAGGGCTGTGAGAAACAAAGCGTTTTTAAGCAGCAATAGAAAAGAAACAAGCATTTGCAACGCAATAGGTCTCGCAATTGCGAGATTGAGCTATTGGCATTGTAAGTGACAATGCTTTTTAATTATGCGTTTAAAAAACCTGCAATAATAAAAGGCATTGTTATTTACAATACCAATAGGTCAACGTTTCTAAAATGCGAGACCTATTGCATTGCAAATGCTTGTTGTTTACAAGCGCCCCATGCTGTGCTCTCACGTTAATAGGGGCCACACCCCTTTCTTTATACAAGCCGTGTCTAAAGAAAGGTCCGCGGCCGCAATTAAAGTGAAAGTGCTGGGTGCTTTTACCAAAAATGCATTTGTTTTTCAAGTTGACAAACAAATGCTTTTTTTTGTGAAAGCACCCCTTGAAAGCACATCATGGCGCGCTGAATCTTCCAGGAAAGCATGTAGTGCCTGCAGTAGGAGAAATGCATTAAAGAAAATAGTGCATACAGACTAAATAAGACGTATCGTGTAACAACCAAAGTAAAAGGGCCAGTCCTCATTGGAGGTTACAAATGAAGCCAGGGCAGTAGTAAGAAGGGGCTAACAAGCCTATAAACTAATCAGAAGCCAGCATTTACGAAAGACAATGACACAAGCCAATGACAAATATGGGCAGAGAGTGGGTGGGGCTTCAAGTGCATGCTACAATACAGCATGCCTCACAGAGCAGCGCATGCGCTGCCCAGGATAGACCTAATAAACAGGGTACTGAGGTGGTAAGAGACGTCTAATGTCTTACTTCCCATACAGCACAACTACATTGTTTAAATGAGCCAGAGTCAGAAATGACTGGTTACTTACCGGTAATATTCATTACTCCGAGTCATAGACCTCCCCGTCACAGTCATTACTGCATGAGCAATAGCTCCTCCCCCAGAACTTCCAAGCAAAACTCCCCTTAGCGCATCCCTACCCTCCAGGCCACTCCCACATCCTGTGGCTCATAACCCCTGACCCATGTCAGCACAACCTGTACCAGAAAGCACAAGAAGCCTAACAGGGAGGGAGGGATGGGAACCAGGACTGTGACGGGGAGGTCTACAACTCGGAGTAATGAATATTACCGGTAAGTAAACGGTCATTACCTCCTCGTCAGACCTCCCTGTCACAGTCATTACCGCATGAGCAGATACCAAAGCAAGAATCGGCTTCCCCATAGAGCAGGAAACAGACTTTATTAGCACAAGCAGAAAGTCAAACCACCTGACCAGAACACAACACAGCGTCCCCAAAACCAGCAGACCCTGCCCCACCCACCACCAAACGATAATGGGACATAAAGGTGTGTGGAGTACTCCAAGTAGCTGCCTTTGCAGATCTCAGCCATAGACGCCCCCTGAAAACAAGCCCAGGAAGCAGCCACACCTGAGTCGATCTCCCTTGCACCGACCCAGGCACCAGCACCCCACTAGCCTCATACGCCGCCCCCACAGCCCACCTCAGCCACCGACAGTCACACTAGAAGGCTTCAGATCCTGGCCCCCCAGGCTAAAGGTCACAAAAAGAGCATCCACCTTATGAAAAGGTTTAGTACGAACCAAGTACACTTCAAGAGCCCGCTTAATGTCCAAACAGTGCAGCCGCACCTCATCCTCCGAAAGAGGAGGATCACAGAAGACTGGCATAACCAGATCCTCTGAGCAGTGAAACGAGGAAGGGACCTTGGGAAGGAAGGATGAGGTCGGAAAACGACCAGATCCGGGGAAAAAAAAAAAAAACTTTAAAAAGGCTCCGAGCAAAGCAAGGAGCCCAACTCCCCAACCCTCCGGGCCGAAGTAATAGCGACAAGAAAAACCACCTTGATCGTCAGAAAACGCAGAGACACCTCCCCCAGAGGCTCAAACGGAGCAGACTGTAAAGCCCTCAGCACCATCGGAAGATCCCAACCAGGCTTAAGGGACTTAACCATGGGTTTTTTGAGGAAACCACTCCTGAACAACCGGGACACCAAAGCAACAACAGGCTCACAGGCCGGACCCCGAAAGGCCCTCACCGATGCCCACTGAGCCCACAAGGAGGACACAGCCAGATCCAAGTCGAAGCCATCCTTCAGGAAATCCAAGACACGCACAGGATCCACCGCCATAGCGGACTAGCCCCGATCCATACACCAACCCTGAAAAGACACCCAATGCAGAGTATAGGACTTAAGAGTCGAAGGGCACCGGGACTGCTGGATAAACAGAGCCACTTCGGGAGAACACCCCATTCCCACGAGGCTCATCCTCTCAACAGCCAACCCGCCAGACGCAAGCGGACGAGACAATCCCATGGCAGAGGAGGATACGACAGGGGACAAGGAATCACTGGCAACGGCCAGCAAGGGCCCACCGCCAACCTCAACAGGGGGGAACCAAGGCCGCCGGCTCAAAGCAGGCGTCACCAGGATTACAGAAGCCCGTTCCAACTTGACCTTCAGCAGGACCCTCTGAATCAAGGCAATGGGAGGAAAGGCATACATCAAGCCACCTTCCCACCGAAAGGACAGCTATCAGCCTCTGAGCTCAAAACCCCCGGCAGATGCAACGTCCTCAGAGACAAGTTCAACTCTGCCCACCGGCAAATCTGTTGCGCTGACAAGGTGAGTGAAGCCACCTTCGCACTCCCCTGGCGGTTGACATAACACCACCACCAGGTCGTCCGTCCTCACCAGCACATCCCGCTGTAGGACCCAAGGAAGAAAATGAGTCAAGGACAACTGAACCGCCTTCAATTCCAAGACATGTCTACCTCCTGGACCGACCAGATCCCCTGAACAGACTCCTGGGCCAACACAGCCCCCCCCCCCCCAAAACATAGCTCGCTGGCATCCGTAGTCAGCACCAACCGCCCCTGGGACACAAAGGGAGAGCCCTGCAAGAGGTTCCGATCCTCAGGACAATTCCTGGGAAATTTCCATACCCCCCAGAATTCACTGTTCGTAATTCTGAGACCCAGAATCCAATGCCCCAAAACATGATTCCCCAGAGGATACAAGTGCAACCGGGCCCAAGGAACAATCAATGTAGCAGACATCAACCCCTAAACCTGTGACCACTGCAGTGCCGAGCCGTGGAAGAAGGGGAGACCAACACCTTCCTCAGCTCGCGCACCAGAGTCAGTCTGCGAGGCTCCGACTGAAAACCTTCCCAAGTTTGGTGTTGAAGACCCCCCCCAATGGACTGCAATTCCTGATTGGGCAAAGATGGGACTTCTCCAAGTTCAGAATCCACCCGAACTGCTGCAGGAGCCGGCAGACCTCCTGGGTATGTGATTGAGCCTTAAGGAAATAAGAGGAAGAGATTAACCAGTCATCCAAGTAAGGAAACACCTGGATCCCCTGAGCATGCAATAACCCCACCAAGGGCGCCAATACCTCAGTAAATACCCTAGGCGAGGCAGAGAGACCAAAGGTTAATACCTGGAACTGGTAATGATCGATAACCACAAAAAACTGCAGAGACCTCTGGGACGCCACGTTCACCGGCACATGAAAGTAGGCATCCCTGTGATCCAGAGAAGCCAGGAAATCCCCCACGGACAGGATGGGCAGAATCTGTAGAGACACCATTTAGAAGGACCGATGAGGGATGCACAAATTCACCGCCTTCAGATGCAGGACAGGACGGAAGTCCCCACTGGGTTTTTGGATCAGGAAAAAGGTTAGAGTAAACACCCGACCCTGCTGCCTCACAGGCACCCTCACCACAGCCCCTTTGTTAACCAGGTCCTGAACCCCCTCCAAAAAAGCCCAACACTTGCCCGGAGATTTGGGAACAGGGGTATCCCGGAACACTTTCCCCGGTGGTTCCCCAAATTCTATCTGATATCCCAGTCTGACAATCCGCAGGACCCATTGATCTCGGACGAACTCCTCCCAGACCGGAAAAAAAGACCCGAGGCCACCCCCAACCGGAGCCCCTTCCGAACCCCTCCCATAGTCAAGATTTGAAAGGACCCAAAGAACTGGAGGCACCTTGCTGACCCCTGTGCTTGTGAAAGGAAGGGACACCCCGGCCACGTTCCCTACCACGAAAGGGCTGGGCAGCCATCTTCGATTGAAATGCTTGCCCAAAAGCCCGTTTATAACCAGCTAACTTCTCTTCCTGCAATGAGCAGACCGGAGCCAACAACTTTTTGTCATCTGCCGTCTTTTTAATCAAAGTCTCCAACGGTTCCCCAAACAGTTTGGAGCCCGTGAAAGAAATCTTCATGAGAGCAGCCTTCTGTGCCGCCCCTGCTTTCCAAGGCTTAAGCCACACCTGTCTCCTAGCCGCCACAGAGGCCTCAACCACCGCAGCACTAAGGGAATTATAGGACAAGTCAGCAAGGAAACGCAATTGCTGCTTCAACATAGTCACAAACTCAGAGGGATCCTCCTCCTGCAACAGCTGTTCTGAAATACCCGGACAGTCCTCCAGAAGAGACTGTACCAGATAGCTAGTGTAAGCAGCAGACCTAACAGCAAGGTTGGGAGCCGCAAAGGACCTTTTCAAAGCCCCTTCAACCCTCTTGTCCCCAGGATCAGAGGGAACTGCATCCTCGGAAACCACCAGGCTCTGAGACACCAGTCCCGCCAGCAGGTAATCCACCTTCACCACAGAAAGAAACTCCTCCGAGAACACCTGCACAGGATATCTTAGCCAGAAACCGGGAAAAGGTATGCTTGTCAATATCCTTCCATTCCCCCTCCAGGACATTACTCACTGACTTATGAATAGGAAGGCACTCGGGTTCCCTTCTCTGATAATTGGCGGAAAAGTCCAATATTGTCCCGCACATGTTGCAGTATACTGTGAAGGTCTTCCCCTTGGAGAAAACTGCCCTTCACTTCCTCGTTCGATTCCTCATCAGGATCAGGGTCTGTCGGGGCATCCAACTTCTGCCTCTTAGGCCCCTTGGATTCCCTAGCCAGAAAGGCCGCAGCCACTGCGACTTCAATCATTTTCTGCACATCAGACAAGGAAGGCGCAGTAGAAGCCCCAGCAACCAGCACCTCCTCCTCCTGGAGCTTACACATCTCTGACCATCTCCCATCCATGATGAGCTATGGTCAGAAGAGCACACCACCCATATAGACCAATCAACAACCGACCTTTCAATGGCCAACCCGAGGAAGCCCCTATAGAAACTAGCCAATCCCAGGAGGCCAACCCCTGAAGACAGCCAATCAGAGTGGCCCAAACCACAGTAAAACCAACGACAGAACCAGGCCCTAAGCACCCGAGGCAGAGCACCAGATGAACACTCGCACAGGCCAACCAGCAACACCAGGAGATCCACGCAAGTAAAAAAACTATAAAACCATGCAAACTTAGACATGAGCCAACGTTAAGCAACCCAGCCCACACTGAATCCAACCAACAGGAGCAATAGTTCCACCCATAACCTTCAACCAGGCCTGTGGGAAACTCAGAACGCAGCCGGAGAGCACAACCGCCCCCGCAGACCGGCTCCTAGAGACTGGCCGCGCTTATGAAAGCCAGAACATACCACACCGGTGTTCGCAGTCTCCAAGGAGCCGGTTCCAAGTCAACGGTCGCAGAGATTCCATGCCCCCAAGTGAGACAACCCAGTCCCGCTCCTGACGGGACCCGTGCCCCCAACAGCAAATGCTAACGCCGAGCGTCCCCCCTCCCCAGTGGAAAGCGCAGCCACAGCCGCAAACTCATGTCGAGCCCGCAAGTAGTTCCAAAACACAAACCCCCCAGGCGGTCCCGCTAAAGCAGGGACCGTACCCAGAAGGGGGGGAACCCCCAGAAGCAGCCCAGGTAGGCAATATTGAGGGCAAACAGGCAGCATGACAAAGAAAGCATAGTCCCGCTGTAGCAGGGACTTGAAGCATAACTCCCACACAACGGTCGCTACAGCAGACCGCTGCACACTCACCTGAAAACACGAACTGGAGGCAGCAGTCACCTCCAGTAGAGAGTCTTGCACGGACTAGTCTGCAGAAAAAAAAAAAAAGGTTGTGCTGACGTGGGTCAGGGGTTATGAGCCACAGGATGTGTGAGTGGCCTGGAGGGTAGGGATGGGCTAAGGGAGTTTTGCTTGGAAGTTCGGGGGGGGCGGGGAAGCTATGGCTCATGTGGTAATGACTGACAGGGAGGCAATTAACTGTTTGTATGCGGGATGAGCATCATTTTGTTGTGCCCAAGTTTTCACAAATGTTGCAGAGCAACAAAATATATCAGGTGTGTATAGATGCAGGTGAGGCTCGCAAGCTGGCTAGTGTCTGATCAGTTGCATATCCCTTTCGAAACTAAAGCCTTGTGTTGCCGCCACCCTTGGTGACTGGGAAGCCGTTTCACATAAGTAAGATGAAGGCAAGAGATAATGGCTGACAGGATAGCTGAGCGAGTAAAAGCTCGCCACCGAGAATGCAGCGAATGGGAGAGGATGTGGCGTTACGGCCTGAGCTGGAGACCAAGTCACTGAAAAACCAGGTTGAGAAGGTGAATGACTTATTTAAAACGTAGTTGTGTCTTTGGAAACGAAGGTAAGCAAACTAGTGTTTGCACAGGTTTACACTCATCACTAACCTGGCCTGTGGTATGTTACGGCCAGAGCTGCCACCTTTGGACCTGGGGAACCAGGTTCGAATTTTGGCGTAGGCTCAACACCCTGTGGTGTGGGAAAATCACTTAATCTCCTCAGGCCTAAAAAAAATGAATGTGTTGTGACTTTGTGTAAAGTAACTGATGTGATCATTATGTTTAAAACCTATCCTTGCATAAGGGCATACTCGAAACAAACCAATAAAAAAAATTCTTAAACATTGACACGTTACCAAAGCATTAGAACACACACGTATATGGGGGGTTGGGGGATAAAGGAGATGAAGCCAGGTGGAGGCAGAGAAGAAAAAAACAATAGTACCAGAATCAGAGCGCGATCAGTGGATGGACACTAAGATCAACCAATCTGTACAAGTCCATGCCCCAGGGAAAGAATAGGCAGTGATGGAGGAAGTGACACCTGGAATACACTGCCGAATTAGAAGGCAACAAAGAACAGTGATGATGTGTAGGAAGCTGGCTCTGTATATACTATACCAAAGTGAGGTATAGTGTGCACAGAGTCCAGTGGAACCCCAAAGGTAGGCAGAGGTAAAGTTAGATAGAACCTTAATCTCCATTTGTGGTAGTGTGGTCGAGCAGTAAGGCAGTATCAGAGGACAGTGTTAAGCATTTGTTGTACACACTCAGTCAGCAAATGAATTCACACACTCAAAGACTGAACTTCAGACCAATTGTTTTTTTATAAAAATATTCTTTTAGTTATTTTATTTTCTAGAACCAAGCAAGCCTGGCACAGGTAAGCAATAAGTACTTTACAGTAGTAATGCAATTGAAATACAGTTTGATATTTGTATATGCACTTTGATTTGATTTACAGGATGGATGCAGAAGAATGCAATACTTAGTAAATACAGTACATAGACTTGAATAGGCTTTTCAGTAAAATAGCAGATAAGTAACTTTTGAGATTACTAGGCTTACTCAGAGTAGTATACCTGGATACTACTCTGGGACATTTCCTGAAAACAGGTAAGTAAAATCGTTTTTGTTAGATTATGCAATTTTAAAGAATTTCTTTAGTTTCTCAAACTCCACACTTTGAAATTTTTCACAGAAAAACAGTCAATGTTATCCTATGGAGGAAAATAGTGTTATCGGTTTTGAGGTAAGTATTTGGTAGTGGGAGTTGAGGTTCTGGGGGTAGACTCAGGGGTCCCCCAGGGTCAAGGATGCACTCTAGTTACACCCTAAGCGGCACTAGGGCGGCCGGGTGCAGAGTGCTGTTTCGACGTCGGACACCCTGTCCTTTTCAATGGAGAACCTCCAGTTTGGAAAGACACGGCAGGCTTGGGGACGAAGGTCTTCTGGGTGCGACCACCACTTCGAGAGGTAAGTTGGGAAGTCGGGTTGGTTAGGCACCGTCGGTTTGGGCACACAAGGCCGTGGGGCGCCAGGTGCAGGGGTGCCTTCTGGGGTCGGATCTGCTTACCAGCTCCTGGTCGCGGTTAGGGGGGCCTTCTGGAATTAGACTGCAGGCATAGGCTGGAGGCTTGAGGCAGGTCAGGTGTCGCCGGATCTCGGTTCAGGATCGCCAGGGTGACCTCCTCGTGGTGTTTGCCCACTCGAGCTCAGGCAGTGGACGGCAGGTGCAGAGTGGGGCGGATTTGCGGTCTCCGGCTGCTGCCAGAGGTTGCAGTTGAACAAATCCGGTGTTCACGGGAGAAGCAGTCTTTGGAAGTGAAGGCAGGCAGGTCCTCCGGGGTTTTTGAGGTTGCTGGCTGCAGGACACACCGGCATTTCGCAGGAGCAGGTTCGAGGGGGAGACAGGCCGGTGGGGCTGGGGCCAAGTCAGTGGGCGTCTTCCTCTTGTTAGCTACTGCCCGGCTGTTCGGTCCTTCTTTTCTTCTGGTTTCTTGTCTGGATCCGAGGAAGCAAGGTTCGGGGGTGCCCCTAAATACTAGATCTAGGGGAGCTACAGGTAGGTAAAAGGCAGGGACCAATGGGTCCCTTCCCTGGGGTGGGTACACCCCCTATTATGCCACCCTCCAGTGGGAGGGGGGCATGAGCCTGTCCCTGGTTGGCTGAGACAACCCATCTTCAAGATGGCATGGACTGAGTTGTGCTTCACCTTGCCTCCCCCACCTGAGGGGTGGAGTTGGCAGAGGTGGGCACACCTCTCCCTCACTTGCTTTTCCCGCCGGTTCTCCCGCCCAAAGTGGGGGTCAGAACCAGTGGGGACCAGTTGCTGAGCGCAGCAAGTGGCCTGGGTAAGCTCACAAAGGCGGCAAGCCTTTGAAGCTTCCCCTTCATGAACCCTGCCCATCCTGGGGGAGGAGGCTTGGCACCTCGTCCCAGGATGTTCATTGTTTCAGGCCCCAGAGAGCAGCAGGCTCTCGACCCAGGGATCCAGAAACATGTCTGGTGGTGGCAGCTGAAAGCAGCCACTCAGCCAGGACACTAGAGGTGGGTTAGTTTTCAGGGGGCATCTCTAAGATGCCCTCTGTGTGCATTTTTCATTAAATCCCACACTGGCATCAGTGTGGGTTTAATGTGCGGAGAAGTTTGATACCAAACATCTCAGTTTTCAGTGTAGCCATTATGGTGCTGTGGAGTTCGTAATGACAAACTCCCAGTACCATATACTCTTAATGGCAGCACTGCACTTACAATGTCTAAGAATGGACTTAGACACTGTAGGGGTACAGGGCTCATGCACCTGTACCCTCACCACTGGTATAGTGCACCCAGCTAGAGGGCAGCGGGCTGTAGTTATGGCACACAGATGTGTGCCATGTCGACTCTTCACTTTGTTCTGCACCAAAACACGCAGCCTGCAAAGGCAGTTTGTGTGTAAGGGTACAGGACCTCTAAGGGTGGCACAATAAGTGCTGCAGCCCTTAGAGGTCTTCCCTGGTCACAGTGCCCTCGGTACCTGTGGTACCATTTACCAGGGGCTGACCTGTGGCCAGAGATGCCAATTGGGTTAGTTTGGGGGAAAGAACACAGGCCCTGGGAACCTGATTGGCAGGGACCCAGGGCACATCAAGTAAAAGTGCATCAGTAGTCTGGCAAAAAGTGGGGGGGTTACTGCAACAGAAACCCACTTTCCTACATGATGTCAACGAATGGTAAGTAAAGGGCGACCTAAAAGCCACTTTTTCGAAGTTTTATAAACCATAGATCGGCGTCATAGCGACCGTGCGCAGACGAGGCCAGCCAGAAGGTCAGCAAATGCACACCTGGAGACTTCTAGGCTAATTATACGTACCATAGATCAGATCTATGGCCCGTTCAAACAGCTGCTCGTGCTCACACGCCACCAGCGGGTCATTAGAAGACATTTAGACGCTCATAACTGACATGTCGAACCACGAACCCGGAGAACCAAAACCTCAAAGTTGTGAGCCTAGCTTTCAAGATTTGCACCAAACTCACACAATATGACCGCAATGCACACAAGGTCCCTCTTGCTGACCTGAAAGTATACTATCAGGATGGCCTAGCTTCGACAGATGAATTGGCATATCTAAATAAATATTAAGAGCATTGTAAAGTACATCCAGTACATACACCCACCCACCCAGGTGCTGCAGGCTGAGACCAATCAAGCATTCTTATCGAAATACTCCCACAGCGTGTAAGCAGGACTACACCCTCAGCGTAACTCCCCTGAAATGTTATCAGTGAGAAACAGAAACGAAAAGGCTCGAAGAGTTGATGCACTTAAAGCAGAAGGGCAGAAAATGTACACAGGCTGAAACAAACAGTGAAAAATTAGCAAGGCCAAAGGGAGGCGATGGGGCGCACTTAATATGGATACAAACTTGCAGCTGCACTTGCAGCAGGAGATTGTATTCATAAGGGAGAAACAGATATTACACTGGAGCCTTCAACATCTGGTAAAATAGAATTTCAGATGAGTTTGTTTCACGCATGTGACCTGAAGAAAGACGAGTTCCCTATATAACATTCAATACAGTGGAGGGGGCCATTCCGTAGGGAGGGAGGGGGGGAGGGGGGAGAGGGGAGAAGAGGAAGGCTCAACACCATAGAAGGCTTCCACTGGATCTGGGGAGGCAGGCGCTCGACCGACATTAAGAAAATCAACTTTCTGTTGCCAAGCACGACTCATCCATCTGGATATGCATTACTCGGCTCTGGACGAAGATGTGGCACAGGAAATGTACGGGAGCAGAACCGTGCCTGCCTGCATAAGTACTTTTCACATTCCGCACCTTGAAACTATAAAGCCCCTGCCAAAACACGTATAACAGCCACACAATCACCTGCACAAAAGCACCAAACCAGCGTGCGCAGAATAATATACATTTGTGAATTCTTCGTTTGGACACCTAGCTAGCTGATCCATCCAAAGAGCCGGTTTCAAACAAAAAAAAACAAAAAAAAGAAGAATCCGCCAAGCAAGCCTAACAAATCCAGTGAAGTCTGTACGACCTCTAAACGCAGACTCCAAATATACACAGCCAAAAATACAAGCAGCCTGACTCGCAGGTCTTCGTGACAGGCGGCATCTGAGAGGCACCGCATACGGCGACATGCCAGGAAGGGAACTTTAAGAGTTAAAAACTCGATCGCATTATCTGTCATAAGTGTAGATATAAGCAAAAGCTTGTGAGCTGCCATGTGCCTCCCAACCCCCAGTCATGTAGGAGACCAAGGTTGTTTGATCAAACTAGTTCAAATATAGTAATGCTTTGCAGTGCGCAATATTTTTAGCTGTCAGTGCTTGCGCTGACCCTGGGCTCCACGAACGCTCAATCATGCGGGGAGGGAGAAACGAAAAACTCACAGGCAGGGTATAAGACTCCTGGCTGTGCAGACGCAATGCAAAGGACACCATTCATCAGATCCCATTGGACTTGGAGGCTAGAGACGGATATGGATTGAACTGCAAGATTGATACCATCATCAAAAGAGACCAAAATCGCAGCAGCAGCACCTAGTCAGCTAAGCTCCTGAACTTATCTTGGTAGGCGCAATAAAAATTTTTAACAGAAGCAAAAATCACAAAACAGTAATCTTGCCACTTGGCTTTTGGGAAATGCTGCAACTAAAAGGGACAAACGCCCATCATTTTAACAATCAAAAACCTGTTTTAATAACTTCACTGGACAATGAGCCAAGTGCCTACACAGACAAAAATTGGAAATTAAACATTCCGTGGTTAAGAAAACACACTGTAGCTGCATGGGGACATCTGTAATACTGTACAGCGAAAGTATAAATTACACTTTACAATGCCTAACTCTGAATAGAAGCCTAATATGGGACACTATGGTATTTACAAATAGAGAAGTGAAGCAACATTCTTAAAAGTTACTAAGTCAGAGGTTTGACTCTTTACGTTGCCAAAACTCAAAACAGAAAGAGCATTAAAGAGCCGCCAAAGGACAGGTAATTGGAAAACAGAGGCGGCTTCATACACTTCTAAACCTACCTTAATCAAAGTGTTGGATTTATTTTCGAACGCAATGGTTGTGAAAGAAAGAGCTGCAGGCCATCAATACGAAACCAAGAAACTGTAAGGAAATGCCTCTTCTTGTATAGTCAACCCCAAAGGTTGGGACTGATGCTACTGGTGGTTTCTCGACTCAGAAATGAAATGAATTAAATGAAATTAAATTAAATTTGTACTTGTAAAGCGCACTGTTACCCTAGGGTGTCCTGGCGCTGTACGCATACCGCTGTGGAACCCTTCCTGTCTTTTCCCTGTGAAATGTCCACTCCTGGGCACCCCCAAGGTGAAGCCAGGCATCCCAGCGCTGGTGGGGCCGTTGTGGAGATTAAGCAAGCTATTGCCCAGAGTTGCAGAGTGGGACCCATGATTAGAATAGGCACCGAGGCGAGAATTATCAGGTCCGAGGAAATTGAGCCCAAGACCCGCCGAGGCGGGAATTGAACCCTGGTCCCGGGCCATATCTCTGCATCAGGGTCTGCCGCTCTAACCATTGAGCCACACTTCTCCACAGAGTGCAGTGAGCCTGCTAACCAGACCTGGGTTACCGTGCCCCAACCTTAAAGTGGGTTTGTTGAATTGGATTGTACCCAACTGGCATAAGTTAACTTACTGGTGGGTCCCTAGTATATGGTACCCAAGGCCTGTAAGTTAGTGGGTCACCTCACGGATTGTAGCACAGGTTGTGCCACCTTGGATGTGACACGGGTAAAACACGGCTCCTGGTCTGCCACTGCAAGACTGGAAGGGCAGTTTAAAATTGCCAACTCGACTTTGACACAAAGCAATGGCAAAGCAAAGGTCTCCCTGTTTTGTATATGCAAGTCACCCCTAAGGTAGGACTATCGAGCCCTATGGCAAGGTGCTGTGAATTAAAAAGTGAAAAGTGTATTTTACATGTTTCAACAGTAAAAATCTGCAACTGTAGTTTACTTCGGAAGAGGCTAGTAGCCCCATTAGCGAGTGCAGTGTTACGGGCTGCCACACAGCCCTTCTAGCTTCTGACTGGGACTACTAAAGTTGATACTGTAAGGTATCAAACAATTATATGAAGGCCGACTTGTTGCCCAAGTCGAAATTAATGTAGCTTGAAGTGTGCAACTTTCACAAAGTTGCCACTTTGTTGCTCAAAGTGTCCTGTGCCCATACATGGTTGCACATGGGCTTTCTACTCTCCTGAGGAGACGTGCAAACAATTCCCAGGAAAGGATACAATAGAAGCCTGCTTGGAGGAGAGGTGTTACCTCTCCCTGGCAGGAAGCCATAGAGGTATTGGCCCAAAAGGGGAGCTTCAAAAATAGAAGCCGCCTTTGAAGAGCAAATGGGAAACGTTTGGGAGAGGGGCTGCTCTATTGTTTAGGCAGACAGGCCGGCACTGGGGGCAGAGGAGAAGCCAGTTGTCAAACAGGTTTCGCAGGGGCATGTAGCCCCCTTGGTAGCCACATTTGAGTTGGGTTAGGGAGCGCTACACGCAGAGAGTGGTTCTGCCATCTTGAGAGTAGGCAGAATAGAGACTTCTGGGATACCTAGGAGCCACACTTCACAGGATGTGGTCATCAGGCAGGAGGGAACCTGGTAGCCCATTGGCAAGGTACCGCGACCTCCCCTGAGGGCATTTGCTGGGCATAAAAAGGGCACCCCTGGCACCCAGAACAAAGTTCTCGAACTGGAGAAGACAATCGAAGAAGACTGCCCTGCAGCACCAAGGACCGGGCGAAGAGAGGCTGCATCAACATGGACAGCACCTGTTGTACCTAGTGGCTAGCAAAGGAGAAGGGACGATACTTGCTGAGTCCTGCTCTTCGAGAAGTAGACTCCTGAGCTCAGATGAAGCAAGAGACTGAGTGTCAATTGGCTGACCTCCTGTTGACAGCAGAGGGCCAGATCAGCTGAAGAAGCCAACTGAGGCGGGTTGGTAGCCCAGATTTCCAAATCGCTGCTCATCGCCATGCAGCCCAAGAGATCAAGACCCGATACTTAAAAGTGAACCCCCACCGCGAGTCTGCGGGGTCCAGGAGAGTAGTCTGAATGCGCCCAGGTCACCCAGAAGGTAATTTACTGCCAAAAGAAGAAAACTGCTGAAACCGCTGTACTGGGAGACTGGTAGCCAGTGGCAACTGGACTTCTGCCAAGCCACGAGGACTTTGAGGGACTTCAACCCCTGTGGCCAGGATTGCCTTACCTAGCCCATGGACTGATGAGTGGCCAGAGGAAGACACCCATCAACACCACAGCATCTTTAGCATTCTGTATCCCTTGCAAAAGGACAACTTTATAGAAGCCAATTGGAAGGAGCCACTGACACAGGAACTGGACTGGAGACTGCTGCTTTTGCCGAGGTAACTGTTTCTGTGGACCTTGCTGGTCCCAGTGACTGGCTACCTGTTGGAGTTGGTTGCCTAAATTAACTACAAGTCACTGCATTGATACTTATCCAAGTTTTTGCTGAAAATGTTTTGCAGTGTCAAATTCGTTGGATTTAACGATGCTTGTTTGGGGTTCAATAAAAAGTGATGTACTAGAACTCGTCAATTCTGTATCTCAAGAACCCTCTGATGGATCCTTTTAATTTTTTTGTCTACATTTACATAAAAATCTAACCTATTTTTATAAATTGGTGTCCTATTTCTTTTTAAACTGTTTTGGTGCTGTTTAAATGCTTTACACTTTTTAGGTCGCGCCTGGGCAGCGCATGCGCTGCAAGCCATGCTGTATTGAGAGTATGGACTTGAAGACTCGCCCACTCTCTGCCCATATTTTTCATTGGCTTGTGTCATTGTCCTTCATAAATGCTGGCTTCTGATTCCTTATTAGGCTTGTTAGTACCGCCTTGCCTTAATTTGTAACCTCTCATGAGGACTGGCCCTTTTACTTCGGATGTTACACGGTACGTCTTCTTTAGTCTGTAAGCACTATTTTCTTTAATGAGTTTCTCCAACTGCAGGAGGGTCTCATGCACAGTTGTGACCACCGACTTGTTTAACTCGTAGCAAACGGGGAGCTCTTCAGGGGCCATGGGAGACAGAAGGGGGCCACTCAGCGATGCCTTTAGGGAGGTCAAAGGTGCATGATGTAAATTCCACTAGATCTGGCGTGTTTATTTTCTGAACAAACATCTATGTTAAACATGAATTTGCTTTAGGTTTGCTCCTCCGAAAACTTGCTAATAACCATGACTTCAACAAAGGGCTCTTACCCTCTTTTCTCAATTTGTTCTTCTGTGAAATGAATCCAAAAAAAGAAATTAACTCTTTGGCTGCAAATTTCTCTTTGGACACACACTCCCGCAAGCGCAAACCCAACTTGAAGGTATTGGAGCGCTTGACTGAGCAGATCTCCAGTTCCAAAGTGGCAGATCGCTGCGCTTTGCTCCTCGGCTCAGATTACCTGTAAAGGGTGTGCTTTCACCCCCAGCTTAATAACATTGCTCCCGCTCATTTGCTTTTCTCCCCCTGCCCGCCACATTGCCCTGTCTATCATATGCCCACCGTGCCCCTTCCCCCACCACGCCATAATTTTTGCTTCTCCACACCTGCAGTTTTGCTTCCCCACACCCTCCCTGTGTTCCTTCTGCTACCTTCTGTTTGCCTGCCCCCTACCCCAAACACACTTTTAAACACGCATTTGGAATGCAATAGGTCTCAAATTTGCAAGAGTTTATGCTATTAGCATTGTAAATGACGATGCTTTTTTTTTAGGTTTTAAAAACCAAAACATAAATAAAATGCATTATCATTTACAATGCCAGTAGCTCAAACTCGCGTAAATGCAAGACCTAATGCACTGCAAATACTAGTTTCCTTTGTGTAAGCCTGACTGGTCAGAGCCACAGCTACCCAGGGTTATGTAGTAACTCTACATTGTCCTAAAAAAAGAAACTATCTGGAAAGGTTTGAGCACACCAAATGACTGACTCAAATCATCCAAAGCATGTCTAATAAACATGTCCTACTGGACAACCTCCAGTCAGAATGACCATGGACAGCAAAAGGGTCTGCAGTAACCATGTCACTACACCTCTCTACAGGGTCAAATACTCTTGACCAACGTTAAGCTTAGACAGCAAAATCAAAGGATCGTAGAGTTCATCTCTCTACCAGAGAAAACTCTCCCATTCCTCAAAGTCGAATAACAATGACTTAGATCATGGGTACTTCAAAACATTTTTTCAGGGGGCATAAAATTTGTTCTGTGATGTGGCAGAGGGCCACATTGATGCCAGCAGGATGGCCATTGGGGGTTTTGGAGGGAGGGATTTGGCAGTAATGTAGGTGATGGGGAAGCGAAGCATATATATCTAGTGGCTGAATTGCACAATGTGAAACTTGAAAACCTGGGATTAATTCAAGTTTCCCCACTTAACCAGTGTGTGATCCTAGGCAATTGTTTTTAACTCAAACTACATGACATTAGGGTGTGCCCTGTACAAAGTCTTCTCCTGTGTTTGATTTAATAAACTATAATGTTGTTCATGAATAATAGGAACCTAGGCCACCCAAAGAGTGCACATAACAGATTTGCCTATTAGTTCACTATTGGCATTGTCAGGGTGGTGGTGAAGAAAGAATGTGTAAAATATTCGTTTTTAGAAAAAAGATACTTCAAAGAACCAATATAATCCAATGCACTAAGGAGAAATGGTTCTGCATGTAAATGAAATTCACTTTTTGAATAGACGTTTTCATATTGTTACAATTTTGCTGCAAGAGGTCTTTAAAAATGGTGTTCTTAAAGTTAAGCAGTTCAGGACATCCTAGTTACTTTCTTTCTCTAACTTCAATTAACCATTAAATAAATGCTTGCCTGTTTATTTAACATTGTTTTAATGTTAGTGCTGAGTCGAGTAAACAGTAGCACAGCGCTGCTGTTGGCCATGGAGCCACATGTAAAGGCCAGGAAGGCCACATGCAGTCCCCGGGCCGTACTTGGAGTATCACGGACACCTAGACACATGGCAGTCACAGTCTCCTGTTAGACTCCAGTGTCTGAGAAAAACAATCTCATCCCAATGCTGTTCATTCCCAGATAACTTTAAATATGACCAAATCCAGACTTGAACATCAAATGGCGAGGTAAGACTAAATTAATGAAAGGCACAACTGAAATAACAGCCCTACACCTCCAATCAATAATATCAAAGTAATCAAGCGCTGGCAAAGCCAATAGGAATCACCTTTGGGACCTATTGGTTTTGCCACTGATTTTAGCAAAACTTGACAGCATCCTCAATACTGCGCAGCGTGACAAAAAACAGTTTTTGATGCATCTGGCAGCGTCCTTATGTAAGCACACGCTTGCCCATGCCTATAAAATGACAGCCGCCTCACCCCCCATCCTTTTAGTTACCAAACTGGATTGTAACTAAAAAATAATAATTTTTAAATGCACAAAAGCTTTTTTTTAAGTAGGTGGGAGAGCTTGGGGGTAGGAAGCAACATGGAGGTGCACTGGTGAAAGTTGGAAGGTGGAAGCAAGCCAGAGCTATGCGGGTGAGAAGCAATATGGAGAGGGCAGGTGGGCTCAAGCAACATGGAGAGCAGAATTGGGGGCAGAATCCACTGAGGGCACGGGTGGAAGGAAAGCCAACGGGTGAGAGAGAGCAGCGTGGAGTTGGAGGGGAGAAGCACGAACTAGAGCAGTACCCAAGCTGGAAAGCGCATGCTCTTTTGTGGAGTGCTTAAACAAACAAGCATTGGCATAGCCAATAGGTCTCGCCTTTGGGACCTTATAAGTGTTTAGCCATGCAACACTTGATGTTGTTGCACCAAGGATATTGTGCTGGATAACTAAACACTTATAAGGTCCCAAAGGCGAGACCTATTGGCTATGCCAATGCTTGTTGGAGTTCCCATTGCGGTGCCTATTTTCTGAGGCACCGCCGTGGGAAAGCCAAAAATTAGCCTGCAACACAGGAGGCAACTCCTAATCTGGTGGCGGCTCAACCACGACTTTGGTGCAGCAGGAGTGTGGCGGTGGCTTACCACCTGCTTCCGCTGCACCAAAAGTCGTAATCGGGCCCTAAGAGATAAATATGTAAATGCCATTGTTACAAGTGAATATCTCTTCCATGTAAATACGTATTTCATACAGTTGTATCCCTGTCAGCACTGTAATGTCTTTGTCCCACCAGCTGAACCTCATCTGTAACCAAGACATCTGTATGTTGTCCATCCATGTGTAACACTTATTATATAAGTATATCACTTCTGTTATTATTGCAACTAAATAAACACATCTAACAAATTATTTTTATAATGCTTATTGAGTACTTGAGCATGTTATTAAACAAGGACTATCAGTCACGAGCAGGTCGCTACTGAAACTAGCAACTGGTTCCTACCCCCATCGTGCAGGGTTTGGTTTTTAGTCTTGAGTCGCCTCGTCAAATGCTGTAGCGCTATGAAGTAATTTCTGTCACAAGTCAGCGCTTTACAAAACAATTCAGGAAGTAAATGAAAGCTAAAACTATAGGTACTTTTAAAAGCCAGTAGCCGGCGTGGTTAAATCACAGGTCGCAAACCAATCTGTTTAAGTTCACACAGAAAGGTAGGGGTCGCAATTGCCACTCCCAGCTACCCTCAGTGATGATCCCAAGGTGTGAAACAATATGAAGTTTTGTAGTGCCCTGAATAGCGAGATGCATTATTTTCTTTGGCTGTGTGAGTCTTGTTTCAAATGGCCTGAGTGGTATTTAGTGCCTGTGTTTTAATATTAGTTCCCGAATTTTTTTTCTAAGGTTTTAAATACCGTTAGGTATCTTTGTGCCCAATGACAATAAATAATTGAACTATTTTTCAGAGCGGGAGTGAAAACGAGGTTTTCTTTCCTTTATTTAAGGACAAATATTGCTTTGTTAGACTGGAATCGTCAATCATTCGCTGGGAGGTTGCCATGGCGACGCTTCCAGATCCCATCTCAATCAAGATTTAATACACAGGAACAGAACGCGTGATACAATCGCCGCGGAGCCTACGTGCATGCACGCGATCGTTATATGAACACATAGGAAGTCTGCTGCTTTTTCTCCAAATAAACAGACCGGAGGCTTTACTTGCACTTAAAGGGAAACTCCGGCCCGCATTCAGGGTCGATTCCCGAGGCAATGATGGTTGCTTATATGTTACATCAGTTGAACCTTTTATATCTTACAGAAGTGCTGTGCAGCATAGCAACAAATTTAAACATCCATAGTGTATGATGATACCCCATAGCCAAACCAACACAGTGTCGCACTTCTTGCTACACTCAAAGAACGGCGTGACATTTTCCTAACCAATGCGTCATATGATAGAACCTCATTTCTACATCTCCTAGACAATGATGCTGTACACCAGACACTAAAAAGTGGTGTAAGGAAGTACACTGCACACATCAAGAATGACAGTGGACTTATGAAGTTACACCATATAGATCACGGTACCATACTGCACGCACCTGCTTTAATTTGCCTCCAAATTACATCATGCAGTAAAGAATGACAACCAATCAATGTAGTTAATGCAGAATGACACATTATCACCCACTCGTGAATATTGTGCCATATTGCCAGACCCTCTACAGACAAAATGTTCCTGGAGGAATTATTTCAAATATACTTTTCAATTTTGTTGGTCTCTCAATCCAGCAATATCGTTAGTATGCAAAACACATTATTCACAATATAACAACAAGCAGCAATCGCGGCACCTGCGCTTTACTCATGGTTAAAGGTAAAGCGCCGGTGCTGCGATTGCTGCAAAAGTAAAGAAATAGAAAAAATAATCTATTTCTTTACTTTTGCTACAATCGCGGCACCTGCGCTTATGCGAAACTGAAAGAAAAAAAAAAGTGACGCGGCCGCGAAAGTCAAACTAAACAAGCACGCGAGTGGTGCGCGCGCTTGCGAGCAGCAGGCGTGACCACATGCTCGTGCACCATGGCCTTTTGCTTGCGTGTAACCGCAGGGAAAAGGCCATGACGCACGAGCGTGTGGTCAGCTTTTCAAACCCCCTAACAAAGTCTTGCCAGAGCAGCGCTTGCGCGCTACTCGAGGCTCGACCTAAAAAGGGGGGAAAAGTAGTACTTCAAAAAGTGAGCAGAGGAAGGACATGAGTGATGCGTCCATGCTCCAGGGGCAGGCCAAACACAAGAAAAGGAAGGAACACACAAGCAGACCAAAGCAAGCAAATGAGTGAAAATAAAGGCAAACAATGGTAAGCAATGGGTGGCCTCTATGCCCACTTTAACTAAAAACTTTGCAAAGAACAGTGCAAGCGCTGCTTAGGAAGTGAGACCTAAAAACTGCAAAATCAACAATCAGCCAGACTAATGCATAAAGGACTTCAAAGCAATGGTACCATAGAAGTACCAAACACGAATTAAACCAGGAGAATAATGTAATGGGTGGATTCGGTTTGGCACACAAAGGAATTTTCATAAAAATGCATCTGACCTAGAAATCCTGTAAAAATCGAGCATTGGATAACATTAATCTATAACAACACTAGGTATGGAAACGAAATGAAATCATTGGAAACCAGCTCATATGACTGCATTAATCTCTGGAGCACTCCGTTGGATAGCTTGATTGATAAACCTCATTTCACTGGACCCATTAGAAAGGTCATCCTAACAGAAAACACTTCCTAGTTCAGCACAGTTAAACAGTGACAAACGAATGGAGCCAGGTCGAAAAACATAAGAGACTACAACATGTATGTATGTGTAAAAGGAAGGGCAACGATCTCATGAAGGCACTTGAACGTTGCACAACGAAGCAAAGATGGAAAAAAATGTATGGATCTACAAAAAGTCACGTCATTAGGTTTCACTTGTTAGAAACAGGGGCCTCACAATGCCCGCAACATGAAAATAAGTACAGGAAAACAAGTGAAACATGCAAGCAATGAAAACATTTGGCACTCAGGACGACAGCAGCAGCACCGGGAAAGCAAAGAAAACATTTGGCACTCCCCAGAGAAGCAGGAACCTAATTGTCTTTGCTGTAAACAAGACAATAAAAGAAACAGTCAACCCTTAGACATTGATCAGGCTCAATAAGTATGAGTACAGAGGAAACGCTCTGTTTTTTAACGCTACAAAATGCATTGCTTTGAGGGATAAAATATAGGTGGTTCAGCAAAGATGGTATAGCTTGTTAGTGAATTAAATGTATGCAACATTTTCAGGGAGAAGCAGACAAAGCGGCGTTTCCATTTTTCCCTGCCCAAACGAGATATGGTGGGGGATGGAGAAACTGGGTGGGGAGAGGGGTTGGAAAAAAAACAATAAATTGGCGAATGGGAATGAGGGAGGACGCAAAAAACAAGCGGGGGGAGAGAGATAGTAAAGGCAGGCACTCAAAGAGCACCTACATTTTTTTAAACAAAAAAATAGTTACCTAAAAGTGAGCAGTGGAAGGACAAGTAGGCCAAATCAACAGGTTGGGAAAGAGGTTATGATCCAGGGAAGGGGGGCACACAAGAGAAGCACTAGCAAAGCGACTAGGTCTCGCCTACGCTAAGCTATGGCTTTGGTTAGGCTATAATGTAAAGTTGTGCAGCTGCTGTGCAGCATGACTGAAAGAAAAACAAGCATTGGCATAGCCAATAGGTCTCGCCTTTGGGACCTTATAAGTGTTTAGGTAGATCTATTGGCTTTGCCAATGTTTGCAAGCTATGTTATAGAGAAGTTAAGTATTAAAATGGTTAATAAACTGTCATTGAATCCGGCACTATTTTATTTCGAGAGGGAAAGTACCAGCTCTGCTCAAGAGTGAATTGATATTTTTAATTGGAGAGTACCGGCACTTCTCAGAAACAAGCAGGTACCCTGTTACTGAGTACCTGCACTACTATTTTTCCACTTCAAGCACTGGAGATACCAAGTCATTAATTTGCGGGGGGAGGAACGAAGTCTCACTTCACGAATACTTCAAAAGAAAGATAGCACGTCACGAGACAACACATCAGACACTGATCTCCCGATCCAAGGAGTGACATCACAAACGAGTGAGGGTCGGGGGTGAAGTAGCCTCGCGTCATCTCAAGCTCCCGAGGAACATGAGTAGGCGGGGACCCTGGCGGCAGAGGGTGCACCCAGTAAGGGAGAGAGAGCCGAGGCTCGGCGCCAGCGTCTCGAACAAGGAGCCAGAATGGGGCAGAGTGACAGAGTGCCAGCTCTATTTCATGAACTTCCGAGGCTTGATATTAAACAGCCGAGGGCCCGTAAAACGGAGAAACTGCCTCTGTAACCTTGTTGTTTGTCAGTCAGAGCAATGCGCGCACGGCGCGGGGGCCCTCCTCTCCACAGGATGCTGGAGGCCCCTCGGGGACGGGAGGAAATATATATCATTTGGTGCCCCAGGCTCCGGGCAGGTCAGATATATATACACACACCATGAACATGCAAACAATAAGTACACAGGGCCTAGAACAAGCACAGAGTGCCTTCCAAGCTATTTCCCCCAGGAACACTTTATGCCATGTCTTAATCCCCTGCCTCGGCTGGGCACATCTGTGTAGTATCCTGTTCCGGGGCGAGAGGATTCGGATTGGGTGACAAGGAAAACCTAATTTACTGAAAAGTCACAGATGGTCAAAGAGCAAAATAGAAGGGAAGGTGATGGTGGAGGCCAAGGTGGGGGGGAGGGGGGGGGGGGAGAGGGAGTAGGGATGAAGGGGTGTGTGGTGGTGGGTGTAGTATAGTGAGAAAGCCTGCTCTTTTGGGGTATGTCTCACTCGTTTTAGGATTTTATAAGGTTTTTTATTCATGGATCTCACACCACAGGAACAAGCCGCAAAGTTTCACTTGTTTTCATGCTTGCAATTTCCATTTCTCACTCGTTCTGGAACTTGTCAGCCAAAGCGGAAAGCAGGGTGGGGGAGAGAACGGGGAATGAGAAAGGAGCGGAACCATGCAGAAGGGAAAGTAGGCGAGAAAAGGAGAAAGTACATGGATAGGAACCGGAAGTGAGGAAGTGTCGAGAAGGAGTGTGATTGGGAGAAAGGTGAGGAGAAATAGAAGTATAGAGGACGGCAGGAAAACGTGGAGCAAGAACGAGCAAAGAAGACGAGGCAAGATAGGAAGAGTTCGAGAGAGAGGGGAATGAGACAGCACATGGAGAAGAGGAGTGAGCGAGACCAACATACACCGGTAAAATGGAGATTGAGGGAGAAACATCTGAGTGAAAGAGATAGGGAGTGTGTGATATAAAATGATACTGAAAGAGAATGAAAGGAACAGAGGAAAGATACTTTGGGAAAGAGGGATGGAAAGAGGGGGGCAAGACAAACAAAAAGACAGAAAGACGTGTTGAGAGAAGGGGGAGAGGGATGGGAACAGACAGGAGCAGATAGAGAGAATGTACAATATGGAAGGTAATATAGTGAGAAGGAAGGAGGCCGATAGAGAGGAACAGAGAGAAAACGACAGAGGGGATTAGACAGATAGACAGGAAGGCAGACAGACTAGAGAGCGAAAGGAGCAGGAGAGAGTGGATCAGGGAGAGTGGAGGAGAGAGAGAACCACCGCTACGGGCACTACAGCGACGTATTCCAGCCAATGAGGAGCAAGCTGCCTACAGAAAACAAGCCTGGGAGTGGTGCGTGCGCAGTCTTCACTTTTCAAGCACTGCACTCGTGCTTGTGGCACGCCGCTGCTCGCTCCCGCAAGGTGGATGCCACCACAAGCACGAGTGCAGTGCTTGAAAATGAGCAGAGCGACGGCTAAAGGCCCTCCTATGCAGCGCATGCTCGCTGCGTAGGCGAGACCTAAAAAGGCAGCATTTACCACTAAGAAAAATGTTTTGAATAAGTACAGAAGTAGAAAGACCACGAAAAAGTCCACACGTTGTCCGATTACAGCTCTATAACAAACACACACAAAAGGCAAAGCCAATAGGTCTGGCATTTGTACTGTGCTACGTATTTTATGCCTTTGCTTGCAACCATACAAAAAAAAAGGCAAACAAATATAAAAAGGCAGCTGAACTTTCTAAACAAGGATAAAACCAAAAGATTCCTATACTAAAGGAGCCCAATGAAAATGGATGAAAGGTGCGGATGAGGCCCTGAAGCCCATCTGCCCTGAATAATGTAGGCTGTAATCATCCAGGATCTGGTGTGGTAGAGATAAAGTGGGACCTACATCCATATGGCAGAAAGGGTCAGATCCCAGATGGACTAGTCCGCAGGATAATCTCTGATAATGCTAATCCAAGTAACATCAGTACTTCCCATTCTCTGCCTTTGTCCCCCATGTATAGGTAAACTGTAGGGCACTTCTCGTATTGCTTAACAATATTGCATCTTTTTGTTGTTTCCTGCAACGAGTCTACTAAATCACCAACATAGCAGGCGTCTCTCAATTGTGAGAAGGAGAAAATCACTGAGGAGGAGTCAGGAACATGGAAGGCCTGGTCATACTGTCATGTATCTGACATACTCACACAACGCTAGCTGGACTCCTGAAAGTAACCTCCATTAAGTCACCAGAGCAAAGCAATACTAAATGCCAAAATATGAACTCTGAAAGAAAGACGTGCTATGCCTCAATGCAATACCACTGCAAACTGTAGCATGACCAGGTTATCGTATCGGGCCCAATCATCAAACTGACTAGTTACCTACTCACAAGATAAACAGTTCACGCTCAAGTAATAGAGTATCAGGGCTCCAAGTCGGAAGGCTTTCAAAAGAGACATGTTTTCATTGACTTTCTAAGAATTACACCAAAACGCGTTGGAGTTTCCATCTGGGGTATCGCACTGCAAAAGAAAAAACTTTTAGAGGAGTGCACTCAACTAAGTCTTTTTTGCGACCACATCATCTTTACTAAGTTTCAAGCATGTAGGTGCCTTTCAAATCATAACCATGCATTAGTATTAACAATTTGAATAGCCACTGCTCTTCTCGCTTCTCCCATACAGGTTTCATACGGTAAAGCCACTTTTAACATGACCAGTTGTTATGCATTGCTTTAGGAAAGCTTAGGTTTTGTTAACAGTTGATCTAAATAGGGAGAGTGAAGGAGAGAGAGAACCACCGCTACTGGCACTACAGCGACGTATTGCAGCCAATGAGGAGCAAGCTGCCTACAGTAAACAAGCCCGGGAGTGGTGCGTGCGTGGTCTTCACTTTTCAAGCACTGCACTCGTGCTTGTGGCGCGCTGCTGCTCGCTCCCACAAGGTGGATGCCGCCACAAGCACGAGTGCAGTGCTTGAAAACAAGCAGAGCGACGGCTAAAGGCCCTCCTATGCAGCGGATGCGCGCTGCGTAGGCGAGACCTAAAAAATGCTATGATGCAGCCGGCGATGAAAGCGCCATAGTGCTTTTTTTCCTGTTACTTCCAGCCATGCTGCACAGTAGTCGGTTGCACTGCTGCACCACATGGCTAGAAGTTATTGTCAAGCCAATCTTTGGTAAGTCCAATTGGCTTTGGCAATGCTTGTTGATATAAACTGTTAGAACATACAATATAGAAGCAAGCCACTTAAATCAGTCTTAGCACTTCAAAATGATTTATTCTGACAATTTGGCATGTTAAGTGGTTGCTAAAGAAATCAAAAAAAAAAAAAAAAAAAAAATATGCAAACTTCTAAAATGCCATCATAATGAAACAATATCAAAATACGGTGTGCAGGGTTTCTGCATGTTGCACCTACAGAGTGAACGTGCTTCAAGGCAGAAGCAGCTATGCTAGTAATAAGACCGCACCAGCACTGTCTTAAATGACATGTTTATTTTAAGAACACATTCACTTCAGGAGATTTCCCTCAGTTCCCCCTCTGAGGGAACTCAAAAGACCACGAGCACAAGCATGAATTGGCGGTCTTTTGATCTTAAGTTGAAATAAAAGGTCTGTGAAACGATTTAAAAATGTAATAGAAAATAATGTAGTTCAGATACTACAGGGAGAAAAGCTTTTAAGTAACAATGAATCGCTTGAGATCTTTCGCAAAATTCCTAATTATTGGTAGCTCACCATAAATAAGAACGAACATGCAGGGCTTTAGAGACTAATCTTGTTTCCACTGAAGTGGATGAATGTATTTTGCCCGCAGTATTCTATAGATCCAAAGATGAATTTAGACTGATGCACATGCGAATTTCACTTAACTCCATGTAGCTTTTTATCCACCAGCCACACACACACAGGGAAAATGCGAGCTCATGGTTACAATGTTAAAGAAACACTACACGTCCCAGAATGCAATGCAGGGTAGCCAAGACGTCTGGGTTGAAAGTTAAACACGACATGAGGCAGCTATGTTTGCTGTATGCGAACGAACGGGAGCTTTTGTTCTGAAGAGAGAGGCAGGCATTATTCCATTGAAAAATGGAAAGATGTTCTCAAATCCTTTAACATTGCTTTCAAGGCGATGTCAGTTCTGGGGAGGGGGCAAGTGAGGGGCGAGGAAGATTGATTTATCTACAGGAAAGCCTGTCATGTAAACCAACAGCGCTAGGCATTCTGGCACTTGTAGTTTTGCTTTCTTAATAATTTTATAAATCGCTGTTTGCTTTAATTTTTGCTCTTCAGCTAATTTGAATCACGTCCATCGACTCATTTAAAACTGGATATACTCGATGACGCACAACAGAAGCAGACACGGTCCACACAAAAAGGATTGTTATTTCCAATCATATTAGCCTGTCTGCAGTATGTTGCGCCTGAAGAGCCCTCACAATTATTACATTTTTTTTTGCGCACTCTGGGGAATAGGAACAAGCAACAAAAGAGCAAGATGTTACAAAAAAAAAAAACAGTTACGCCTTGACAGAAACTACTATTTAAGTTAAACATTTGCAATGCAATAGGTCTCGCATTTGTTAAAGTTAGAGCTGTTGGCGTTGAAAATAATGTTTTTTACTTTTGTTTTTATTTTGCAGTGGAGTTATTATATTTGCATAGCACTATTGCCAATGGTATAAAAAAAAAAAAAAGCAAAAGTAAAAAACATTGCAATTTTCAACGCCAACAGCTCGTACTAACAAATGCGAGACCTATTACATTGGAAATAAAATCAGTCTTGCATTTGTTTGAGTTGGAGTTACTGGCATTTGTTTTTAACCTAGCCATCATGCAAGGTGCAGTACCGTATGTGGCCAAAAGAGGTCCCATGGAACCTCTTTTGGCCACATATAGTACTGCACCCTGCAAAGTTTGAGTTATTGGCATTATAAATGGCTATGTTTTTTGCCTAGCCGTGTTGCAGGGTGCAGTACCATATGAGGCCAGAAGAGGTCCCATGGGACCTCTTTTGGTCACATATGGTACTGCACCCTGCAAAAGATGTGGTAAATCCATCCAATTCATAATGCATTGCATGCAAGACAGTACCACGAGTACATTCAAATAGCTTTGTCCATATATACAATTAGTAGCTTTGAAATGTGAAAAGAATTATATTAATTCCAGATTAGGTTGTACTCTGTGTGGAGCTGATGTTGGGAAATTTATAGGTCTCATATAAATGTGATGGGCTAGTGAGTAAAGTAACCACTGCCAGCCTTGCTTAGGACCAAGCGTGTGTCCTGCCTGAAGGAGGGACTACTATGCCTATTGACCAATGAAAAGCAACCATTAACAAAGGACAGGGACAGTAGGAGGCTGGCTTAGTATATGGTGCTCAAATATGTAAGTGTAGCACCCTGCACTAATCCAGACAGCCCTTATGGTGATTTTAGTGGTCTTAGACAACCTTAGAAATCTCTCCAAGTGGTAGCTGTGGAGAGCATCCTTCAGGCTTAGTCCAGAAGAAGTGTAAAGCAGCTTGTTTTACCAGTACTTAATCTTATGGTATAGATTAAGTGAAAAAGAACCACTCAGTGTAGTTTTAAGAAGTATGTATTTATTATTAACACTCACTAACACAATGTATTATCTCCTAACCGGAGATATAAACACAATACACACAATACTTTGTCAATAGAATACGTAAATAGCACAGAATATGCAGTGGTCTACGGGGGGAGGGAGGGGCAAACCATATACTAAAATAGTGGAACGCGAACCACAATTCAAGTCAAGAGTGGACCAGAAGACGTAGAAGAGTTGGGGACCCAAGGAAACACCCACGGACGTCATGTGCAGGGGGATGGGGGGGAGAAACACGACCGCGTACTCAATTCAAGGGTAAGTCGCGGTTGCAATTTTAAAGAAGGACCCTTCCCAGAGGACCCAGAAGATCTCTGGAGGAGAGAGTCAACAAGCCTTTGCAACGGCAAGTAGACGCAGTGCACAGGGGTTCTGTTCCAGCAGTTCGGACAAGGGATACTGGCCTCAAACTCGGTAAGAAGACAGTGCAGGCCTTGAGGGAGCTGCAGAACCACCACCTGTGTTGCTGAGCCTTTTGGGAGTCCGTGGGAGCCCAGGATCAGCAGACTGGTCAGCTTTGCTGCGGTGCCTGCTTCACTCCAAGGGAGATTTCTTTGGGTGTCTTGGATGTCCACAGGTTCTGTGAAGAACCTGTATGGAGCACAAGCACAGATGTTGCAGCAGGCTTGCAGGACGATGAGACCAGGTTCAGCAGGAGTCTTCCCAGTTGCAGTCTCAGTTCCCAATGCGAAGTCCAGAGTGCCCAGATGGTTGAAGAAATGGTATTGGATTTGAATCTTGTCCCACTACGAATCTAGGGACCCATCCGCTGGTAAGCCCTTAAGTACCCTCAGGAAAGGGATGGGACGATTCAGGGGTCCCTCCCAGAGATGGGGCTGGACAATGGGGAGGATACTCCCATGTTCTTTGTCCACTTTCGCACCAGAGCGGGAGCCAATGGCTCCCTGAACTGGTTCTAACTGGAGTATGCAAGGAGTGCACCAAATGTGCCCTTCAAGCAGTCTCAGTAGCGCTGGCAAGCACCTCCACCCTGTCCCAATACACCAAGTCTTGTGTCTGGGAATTGGTCAGAACTCCGTGACAGAAAACCTACTGTCCTGCCTTCTCCTGCTCGAGCTTGGCTCAGCAGCAGGACGGCAGCATTGTGTCTCTGGTCAGCAGTAGCCATAGTTTGCTGTCCGGGTCTAGAAGACTGGTACCGGGAGCACCCACGGCCTCCAGGAAGAGCTTTACAGTGCATGGAATCATACCGCCCACACCATTTACGGTGTGTATGAGTCCAACATTTTTTTATAACAAACAGGACAGGGTTCGTTACAAGCCAGTTTAGAGATAGCCATCGCGTAATGACGCATGGCCACTCTATGCATCTTAATAGGTGCTGAACGTACAACCCGGGAGAATGGACTCCGAAGGTTGTAGGGGTGTCCTGCTCATGCAGGGGCACCCTCACACTGAGAAACGAGCACCCTGCCTTCAGGATTGAAAGGCCTGCATTAGGGGTGACATAGGTTTTAAGTGCAGTGACCTCCTACATCGCAGCCAAGCCCTGGAACGAGCTCCCAGTCAACAGACGCTCGCCTACCTGGCACACCTTCAGGAAGAGCCTCAAGACCTGGCTTTTTGGCTGACCCAGAGCTGCAAGCCCCCCCACCCCCCCCAGCACCTTGAGCGCCTCATGGGTGAGTAGCGCGATTTAGAAGCCCCTGATCGATTGACCTCAGATAGAAGGAATCTTATCTGTCCTAAGTAGTGCTAGCACCAGCTTACACAGGCTGCAATGCCAGGCCTCTGGTCACAATTTGAGTGGTCTGTCATGGGTGGCATAATCCATGCTTCAGCCCATGGGAGACCCCTGGTGTACCCATGCCCTGGGTACCTTAGTACTATATACTAGGGACTTACAAGAGTACCCCAGTAACCAATTTGGAGTGTACCCAAGTACTTACCATGTACAATTTAGAGAAGAAGCACAGAGACTAGGATCCCAGACTAGTCAGTAAAACAGAATGACACCAGTAAATAGTGGGGGTGACCATGAAAGCAAATCCTACTTTCCTACAAGAGCCATTAAAAAGATGGGCAGAAAGTGGGCGGAGCTTTATGCTCATATCCTGAATATAGCATGTCTCGAAGAGACAGCGCAAGTGCTGCCTAGACAAGACTTAAAGAGTAAACAGAGTGCTCATGGAATTACATTGTATGGAATTACATTGTATGCGGCTTCCTTGTGCACTAGCAGCCCAATTTCAACAAACTGATAGCAAAATTAGGTAGGATATTCGTGGGCAGACAGCTGTTGCGTTTTCTGTCAGCAGAATGAAAGGGTTAGCTCGGTGGCTTTTTGGGGGGTGGGAGGGGGGGAATCAACATGCCCAGAGCACATGAAGAGGTTTTACTCCGTGCATGTCCTGTGTGTCGGTGCTAAGGACCATCATTATTGGCAGCGCTGGTGTGCACCACTGGGCACATTGCTGTGCAACAGTGGACACAGCGCTGGTCTATGCAGGAGAAAAGACTGAGAACACATTACCTTATAAAATGCTTTTGAATATTAGAGGAGAGGGGGCGGGGACACCTGCTAGCCACAGTAGAGCCGGGATTGTGGCACA
Source organism: Calotriton arnoldi (assembly GCA_963921515.1). Taxonomy (NCBI): domain Eukaryota; kingdom Metazoa; phylum Chordata; class Amphibia; order Caudata; family Salamandridae; genus Calotriton; species Calotriton arnoldi. Next base: position 188,692 of record CAWUFW010016669.1, on the reverse strand, counting down.
TCTTACCTGCATCAGAATCTGCTGTGAAGTGCCAGACACATGCATTTGAATTGGCGACGGCGCAGGAGAGAAAATAAAATAAAGGCGATTCATGGTTTTATTTTACTGTTGAAAGCAAAGATACACAAGCAGGACTAGCCAGCACACCCACAATACACTACGCCAAATATTTCACTTTGTAGCCAGCTAGTATGATGGTAAAAACACGAGCGAGCGCTCGGTGCAGTTTACGAGCGTGCGCTCGGTGCAGTTTACGAGCGTGCGCTCGGTGCAGTTTACGAGCGTGCGCTCTTACTGCAACAGCCTAGTGTAAGTCTCCTTGCACACTCCAACAACGGAGTGAGAGGGATTGCTTTATGACATGCAAGTAAAAAACACAAGGAAAAAAAGTGCTATGGAGGGAGCAGCGGAGGGTGGGTGGGAGAGAGAGTGGGACACAGAGTGTGTGTTTAGGGGGGGGGGGGGTCGGCAGAAGAAGTAACTGAATCACATCTGGAGCAGCGGTCGGGCACGGATTAAGCCGACTCAAACTACTTTGTCCCTGCTCCACTAGAAAGATCGGAAGTGACGTTTAGCCTGCACTGGCCTATTAAGAAGGCCACAAAGAATTGGGACACTGGAGCCAAGTAAGCAATGGGCGGGCTCCAAACCCTTTCTGTAAACAAAAATGTCTCACAAGCGAGACCGTAGCGCAAGCACTCGCAGGCTCGACCCTAAAAAATTAGGCAAGCCATCAAATCAGAATAAAGCAAATGAGTGTGACAATGGCAAACAGTGGGCACAGTGTACGCCCACTGTAAATTCACAATAGGTTTTTCACAACCAGACAGCTTGTGCTGTCTGATAGGCTCGCCCTAAAATTTGTATCAGTCATGCTTCAAGCAAACGAATATGTGGAGACTTTACTGCCTCATTCACACGTGTCTCAAAATTTAAAAAAATCCAAGTGAACAGCAGCTGTGCCACCCAGCTGAGGACACCAATGAAATAGCACCATGGCTTCAACCATCAAAATTAAACATCAAGCCAAGACTTGATTCCAGTCAGCCACTGTTCTTTAGGTTGCTGCTCAAGGCACCTTACAAGGTTTTCAGCATCACAAATGTGAGCTGCTAGAAGTAATTTAAAATAATGCAGCAAGGATGACTACCGGTAGAAGGTGTTGGACTTGCATGCAGTGTCGTATCAAGCAGTGCGTGTTTACTATGAGCAAAAGACAATACAACCCACAACGTTGGCCTTTCCGTAAACAAGCAAAAAGGTCTGCTTTTCAGCAAAGCCAGCCAATACACAAGTTTGTAACCGACATAACGAGCATGCACAGAAGGGACAAAACACCACAGCATCACGCAGCCTCCACTAGAACAATCAAAACTAGAGACATTCTTCCACTGTTCTCAAAGAAGTAAGCTCCTACTTCGATACTTTATCTGTTTGAAATTTACCTTCTACAGGACTGCATCAAGAAACGTAGAAGTATCCTAGGCATGCTACTATTAGCGTTTCAATTTATGCTCTCCCATCATGTTTTAGCCATAAGGCATCTATGGTTCTACAAGATCTCCAGTCCAATATTTCCGTTAACTCCCTTGTGGCTCGTGTGTCCTGCCCATACACACCAATACATAGCACAGGCAGAAATACTACAGAAAATGATCAGATAAATTGATCAAGCGGTGCACTGAGAAGCAGCGTACAATACCCAACCATCATAAAATATTAGTTACCAGCCCTTCAATCCATATTACACAAAAATTGTAATGTTATGGACCCGACTTCCAACCACACAAAACGGCACTTGCATAACTGGTTCTACATGCAGACAGTTGCAACAAACAATAATAAATTATGGCCCAAAGCACATTAATATCTATGTGTATCATAAAAGTAAAGTGGTGCTAAAGGCACAAATACCTTCACTGTACTGCACAATGTTTGTACGAGACTGTTTGGGGAACATTATGAGTAATGGTGACTCAAGCAGAGTGTTTTTTGGGGGGCGGAGAGGGTTTTAATTGCGAGATGCGCTTCTTCGTAAAATATAGTGGTTAGGTTTGGTTCGACAGATCAGCTATCACCACATCTTATGTGAGCCACAAACCTTTAAGAACTACAGAGGGAGACCTCGGCTCCGCTTAGAAGTTGCTTTCCTCGAGTAGAACATTTGATTGAGCAGAAATAGTGCGCTTTTGTTAAAAGTGACCTAGTATTGAGCTCCTATTGGTCCCTCAGGGGATGTTTCCTCATCTAACACAGCTACTGTGTTCAACTGTAATGACGTCCAGATATGCAAAAGGAAAATTCTACACCATGCTGTTATGCGTCACACTGTGAAGAGAACCTTGATGAGCCACGGGTTGCCGTCCTCACCACAAGTGGTCCTGACTTTACTTTCAAGCCCCATATGAGCTCCAGGAATAGTAGCTCTTGGCTGAAGCTGGCAGAGCTATAGCCAAAGTGGCTGATCAGGGATGGCTTTAGAGCTGGTGGTGCCCAGTGGGACAATGTTTGTTGGCACCCCCAATGACCACCTCCACTGCGGATTCTCTCACTACCATCCATTCACAACGCCCCTCAAGTCTCCATAACCACTCTCTCTCAGATGCATCTAATTCGCTTAATAGCGCCACTTATACCAGTGCAGGTTTGTCAGAACACTACATCACACAGAGACAATACATCACACAGAGACAATCAATCATACGTGTGTAAATCAGTGTATAAGAAACATTACATAAGACAGAGTACTACAAGGTGTAGGAGGCACAGGTTATCCACACTGGTAGGCAGTATAATTTAACAGTGCTTGATCTGGAGAAGCACAAAGTTAGAATTTAAAACCTAACACCATAGTTGGGGGTTCTCTCTAACAGTAAGAATTGATTTCTATCCAAATGAACCCATTTTGCAACATAAGGATAAAGAAAGACTGGGGAAAAATCATAACACTCCAGCCTATACTTTGCAGTTTTCATGCAGCTCTTTGATAAGTTAATTGCTCACTGTTCTACATTAGGATTTCAACTTATAAAGAGCAAGTAACAGTAGAATCGCTCTGACAAAAGCAGCAACGTACTGACCTATTTACATTATGTGCACTTTGTGATCTGCGTGGTTCTTTGCAATAGGGATATTAAGCCTCTGCACTACATTTCGAGGAGTTAAAACTTCAACTTGACAAAAATCCGATCTCCCTCTCTCTCCAGGAAGAACATTAATCACCTGAGTTTTTATATTTTTATTGTTGGCTGAAAACCGCTGGAGGCAAAGAACGCAGGAGCAGGTGCTTTAAAACCAAAACATACAGTGCCCCGACTTGAAGTCGGCACCCGGTGCTGTGGCACCGGTCGCACCGTCCTAGAGCCGGCCCTGTGGCTAATCGCTGTGCATGTGTACTCCTGCACACAAACAGGCCCAGCACGTCTCTGCTGATGGACAAACCTGAGCAGGTGAAGCCAAAAGTGGCCAGGCAGCCTGCTCTCCCTGCCCCATCTACATCAAAATGTCGTGCGCTTGACTGCCAGGGCAGAGGAAGCACGGCTGCTCTCCGTGGTCAGTGTGCGAATATTCACACAAGGGAGAGCAGCACAACCGCGCCCCTGGTTGGTAGACAAGCAGACGTTTCACACAGCAAGCACGAGCAGTGACCGAAGATCGTGGCTAGAATTGGCGGGGCCAGGGCAGAGCCACCCCTTACTGCACGTGTGTTCATATATACGAGCGGGAGAGGCACGCCCTCTGCCCCCGGATACGTTTTATGTTGGGGAACGTGCGCGCTCCGAATATTTTGTTCCTCTTGTGTATACATACTTGTGTACTCTTTCGCGTGCTTCTAGTGTGCCACCCTCTGAGCTTGGGTGCAAATCATGAGTCCATGCACATGTCCGGGCGAGGATATTTCTCCCTCCCTCTTAGCACTACTCACCTGGTAGGTACCTCGTAACGTTTCCTGTTCATGTTTGTAAAGAAAAGGGTACCCCTGACGTAAGTTCCTAAATCAGGGAAAATGACCAGTATGTAAATATCATAATATTTAGGAACAAGGAAGGTAGTTGTGGACCTGAACAATATAAAAACATATATACATGCAAACTTGATTCAGTAGTATCAAAAATATTTTTTATTATTTTTATATAGATAATTATAACTAAATACACAAAAAACAGCAATCATGAAATATATAGTCCTCTGTGTATATATATTTACACTGGGTTCAAGAGGGTCAAATAACAAAGAAGGTTTTCTTACTTTAACAAAATCTGATACATAATATACACAGTGTTATTCATTGATATATAAGAAATTATTTGACACACTACAATTAATGTCACAGACATACAAACAGGATAATTATATGAATGTGTTCAGAGGACAAACATTTCTGGCATGGCCTTGAAAATTTGTATCCTACGCGCGTTTCGGCTGTATGCCTTCATCAGGAAGCCATGTACAAGAAAATGGAAACCTAAAAGGAAGGTGCATGTATAAACAAAACATGAGTCAAATTAATTTAATAAAGAATAAAAAGAGAGACGGTCCTAATACAATATTAACTACCACTTTATTTGGAAAAGATAAAACTGAGTCCCTGGGGACTTGAGAGATTAAAACACTAATTGCAAGCCAATTATAACTAACAAAGAGACTTTTATCTAATAAAACAATATAACAGTGTGCCGTATTTAATAGATATTCATCATCAAAGAATAGAATAGGATCAACAATACCAAAAAGCCACCTGAAAGTGAAAAATTGGTTGTGAAAGCTATAGCCCAGAGAGTAGAAGAAACACCAGGATAAGGTCTGTGAAAGTTTCTAGAATTGAAAAGTGATTTAAAAAGATCATACATAGTGTTACTCCCAACATTCTGTGATATTGATGTGTTTCTTAAATTGTAATATACCTCGTTGTAGCTCAAGATGTTAAATATTAGGTATAATATGAAACCTCAAGCTAGGGAAGTAGTTCTATATAGAAACAACATAACAAAAATGGGAGTGAATACATGAGCTGTATTTCAACTAGTACGAAAAAAGGTATTTATAAAATAGAAATTCAACGAGGTATATTTTCAATTCTAGAAACTTTCACAGACCTTATCCTGGTGTTTCTTCTACTCTCTGGGCTATAGCTTTCACAACCAATTTTTCACTTTCAGGTGGCTTTTTGGTATTGTTGATCCTATTCTATTCTTTGATGATGAATATCTATTAAATACGGCACACTGTTATATTGTTTTATTAGATAAAAGTCTCTTTGTTAGTTATAATTGGCTTCCAATTAGTGTTTTAATCTCTCAAGTCCCCAGGGACTCAGTTTTATCTTTTCCAAATAAAGTGGTAGTTAATATTGTATTAGGACCGTCTCTCTTTTTATTCTTTATTAAATTAATTTGACTCATGTTTTGTTTATACATGCACCTTCTTTTTAGGTTTCCATTTTCTTGTACATGGCTTCCTGATGAAGGCATACAGCCGAAACGCGCGTAGGATACAAATTTTCAAGGCCATGCCAGAAATGTTTGTCCTCTGAACACATTCATATAATTATCCTGTTTGTATGTCTGTGACATTAATTGTAGTGTGTCAAATAATTTCTTATATATCAATGAATAACACTGTGTATATTATGTATCAGATTTTGTTAAAGTAAGAAAACCTTCTTTGTTATTTGACCCTCTTGAACCCAGTGTAAATATATATACACAGAGGACTATACATTTCATGATTGCTGTTTTTTGTGTATTTAGTTATAATTATCTATATAAAAATAATAAAAATATTTTTGATACTACTGAATCAAGTTTGCATGTATATATGTTTTTTATATTGTTCAGGTCCACAACTACGTTTCCTGTTCATACCTTTAACTGTAGGACTGCACTGTTGTTGCGCTGATAACTAATTAATCAAAAAAATCATATCTTAAAGACTGGTAGTGCATGTTTTTTTAAATTTAATTTCCGTAAACAATTTTATCTGTGCCCCGTTTTCCTAGTCATGGGCAAGGCAGAGTAGAGTTCACCTAACAAAGCAGCAGTGTTATTAAGATAGTAAAAAGGATGAGAGCTTGCTTGCGTGCAAATTAAGGACGTAACTGCACCAAGACATGGTTGCTACAATCACCAACGCTTAAGGGCAGTAGGTACAGGCCGGTGAGGACATTGCTCAGGCCTCCAATCACTTTTACTGTGACCTATACTCACGTACAAGTTGGATATGGATGGATACCTACCACAGCCCAAGTCCCTGGGTCTCACCTCAACAAGCAGCCTTGCTTGAATCAGATAGCAAAATATAAGTGATCAAAGGTATAGCCAAACACCAAACCAGCAAAGCCCCTACTAGCCTCATTACTCAAGTGCCTCTACAATTCCTTTGGAGACACAGGGGGACTTATAGACGCCATGTGTGAGGCAGTCATAACTAATTTCTAACCAAGGAAAAGACCCCCCCCCCCCAATGGTTCTCCTCTTATAGACCCTTAGCCCTATTAAAACGCAGACGCTAAATTATTCATGGCCAATCTAGCTAGATGCTGTGAGAAGGTGGCCTGGAATATGCTGTCCACTAATTAAAGTGGGCACCTTGTACCAGTCCACCACGACCCTTATGATGTATGAGATCAAAGATAACCTTTAGAAAGCGATCCTTGTGGTAGCTGTGGAGAGCAGCCTTCAGGCTTAATCTTGAAGGAACGTAAAGCAGCTTGTTTTATCAGAGTATCACCTCCTGAACGACTAAATGAAAGGAGAACCACACAGTAGTGATATAAAAAATATGTATTTATTAATATAACACACTCTACTAATCTCTACACAAGATTAGAACACAAAGCACACAATACTGAATCAATAGAACATACGCAAGTAGCACAATACACAGGGGGAGACCGAACCATATACTAAAAGAATGGTATAACAATCACGGCTTGACTAGACAGCGCCTAGAGAACGTAGAATCGCTGGGACCCTAAGGAACCACCCAATGCAGTGACACAGGGCGCCCACGGAGGACGGGTGCAGTGAGGAAACAAGACTGCGTGCTCCGTGCAACTCTATGGGAAAGTCGCAGTTGTAAAGTTACAGTTTAAGGACACTTCTACGAGGACTTCGAGCAAAGCCTTTGGAACATAAGAGGTTCTAGAGCCGACACACCAGTGAGTACCGAGGTACTCTGGTTACCTATCCCAGAGGAGCCGGGTGCATAGGGGTCAAGTGGTGTCAGAAACCTTCGTCGTTTTCAATGGAGATTTGCGAAGAGGTACTGCTGCCAGGAAGACGAAGAGTGTCCGGTGGAATCCAAGCCTGGATTCTAGGTGAGAGGAACCTGATGTCGGGTGCTTCAGGTGTGAAAAAAGGATGCTGGACTCTGCAGCCACGAGGACCAGGAGATGTCGAGGACGACCAGGACCCGGAGGTGAGCGGTCCCACGAAGGATGTCGAGTGCCGAGGGGTCGGTGTCCGGCAGGAGCACCAACAAACCTTGGCAAATGCAACCCACGCAGGAAGGACAAACAGGTTACGGTGTGGACCAGCAAGGTCCAGGGGACTCTCCAAGCAATGGGGAGTCAGGGCACGCCTGGAGCAACAAGGGAAGCCCAAGAACAAACAAGGTGACCCTCGCCAGGACCCACAGGCCAACGGACCGGGGATCACGAGGAGACCTCGAGCAAATTTACAAAGCACCAGCCCACAGAGCACTCGGTGAGTGGAGGCCGGATCTCTTCGGTGCAAATGCTGCTCGGGATCAGGACTACACGAAGTCCAAAGCACAAGCTCAGGGATCGCCAACCAGCATATGCTAGTGCAAATGTACGCGGTGCACAGGGGTTCGGGTTGCACGGTCCCCACGAGGGATACTGGTCTCAGAATCGCTGAGAGGTCAGATCAACCTCAGGGACCTTCGGGAACCCACCTCCTGTGTTGCTGAAATCTTCTGAGTCCGCAGGAGCTCTGGAGATGCAAGCCGGTCAGATGCGCTTAGGTGCCTGCTACTGCAGGGGAGTAACTCCTTTACGCCAAGGGAGATTCTTCAGTCGTCCAGCGTCGTGCAGACAGACGAAGTACTTGGTTTCTTCTTAGCAGAATCTTGTCCAGGTAAAATCTAAAGTCCTGTAGCCAGGTATCCCACTTTATAACCACGGGAAAGGGTTGGAAAGATTCTGTGGACCCTCCTAGGGGAGGGGCAGGACAGAGGGGTGGCTACACCCATGTCCTTTGTCCAGTTTCGCGCCAGAGCAGGAGCCAATGGCTCCCAGAACTGGTTTGATCTGGACTTTGTACAGGGACACCAAATGTGCCCCCAGTGCAGACTTTCTGGCACTCTCAGAGTGCACCCACCCAGCCCCAATACACTAAACCCTTTCTGGGAGGTGGTCACACCTCCCTGTGACAGGATGCCTATTGTCATGCCTTCCTCTGCTCGAGCTTGGCTCAGCAGCAGGAGAGCAGAATCGTGTGTGGCTGGCAGCGTCCATTTTGTGCTGCCCAGGTCGAGAAAGCCGGTACCGGGTAGACCGGTGACCCACAGTAGTGGTTCTAGAAGGGTGGAATCATACCTCCCACACCAGTTACTGGTGTGGAGGTACGATTCCAAGGTGTTTGACACCAAACACGACATGTTTCTAAGCAGCCGTTTTAAAGTTAGCATTTACCGCGAGGTTATAATGCAACTTAACCTATATGTCTGGCTGCATCACTGACAACCCCGGAGAATGGTCTCCGAAGGCTGCAGAGGGGCTCTGCTCATGCAGGGGCACCCTCTCACATAAAACCCAGCACCCTGCCTTCAGGATTGACAAGGTCTGCCATAGGGGTGACTGATAGGTTTTTAAGTGTAGTGATTTAGATGGATATAGTGAACCTATATCTAAGTAAATGGTGCAAGCACCAGCTTACACAGGCTGCGGTAGCAGACCTGTTGTGTCATTTTGAATGGCCTCTCATGGGTGGCATATTACATGCTTCAGCCCATGGGAGGCCTCAGGGGGACCTATGCCCTGGGTACATGGTGTACCATATACTAGGGACTTATAAGGGTACCCCAATATCCAATCTGGAGTGTACCTACAGTACACACATAGCAATTTAAGGGAGAAAGCAGATAGACTGGGGTCCTGGATAGCAGGATCCCAGTCAGACTAGTCCAAAAACAGTGAGACATCAGCAAAAAGTGGGGGTAACCATAAGAAGCAGATCCTACTTTCCTACAGATGCCTTAATCAAATTAGCATTTTACTCAATGTCCTAGTTTCCCTGTCAAACCCACAAGACTATATCCCTGTGCTAATGTTGCAACTTAAATCCTTTCGCCAAGTGTCAGGCTTTAAGATGAACATCCAAAAATTGAAGGTCCTTAACCTTACCACACCATAGGAAATCCAAACTTTTCCGGAAAGCTTCTTCCCCTTAGCCTGGGCACCCAAACATGTGGAATACCTGGGGATCAAGATATGCTCCTCCATGGGTAAAACTGCTGAGCGCAATTATGCAGATCTCCTGCCCACAGATTGGTAATCCTGACAGCAGGGATGGCTGGCATGGGAGGGCAGAATAAGGACCATTAAAATGAATATCTAGCCCAAAATCGTATAAGTGATGCAAACTACCTCTCCAGCCCACTCCATGGCTTATGGATAAACTCCAACACCTTCTTGAATCCTAAGACTCGTAGCAAACTCGCATATCTCCCACCAAATGAGGGAGGTCTAGGCATACCTAATCTTATCAATTACCACCTAGCTGCCAACTTTGGCATTTATGAGAATGGGACATGGTGTCCTCCAGGAAACAATAGTGATTCATTGGCCAATATATCGGGGGATTATTTGGCAAGTGCCTTGGCTGCTTAAGAATCACAGGTCATAGGGGGTGTATTCATCCCCGTTCACTAGAATCATTATGGCGGCCTGGGACAGTTTTTAATTCCAAGGGCCTAACCTTTATTTCCTCACCCCTAACCCATATAATTTGAAACCTTGACTTCACTCCAGCAGTAACAGGGCAAAGTTATTTAGCGCGGCTAGAAACCAATTGTGAGAGAGTAAGTGATTCCTAAGATTGTGAGGAGCTTTTGACAATTTATCAGATTAAAAATAGTTTGGGGTCCCCGAGAAAGAAAGGTAGCGATACTTCCACAATAGACATTGGGAGATGCATGCCACTATTACACCATACCCTGAAATTTTTTGTGGAGGTGCTCCAAACTCAAGCGGTACTGGCAGGAGGAGATATCCGATGTAAACAAGATTTTCAACACAGATAGATATACTGCAGTTCCATAGCTACACTCTTTTTGGACTCCCAAATATACCCACTCTGCTCACACAAGGGCAAGGCTATCCCTTAGCTCTTTGCACCACCAGAGAAGTCACCACTGCCACTGGGGGACAAACAACTCCAGACCACTCAGCCTGGCTACATATGTTATGGGAACCCCTTGAAATGGGGAATAAAATCTCAGTTGCCCTGCCAAACAAAGAAGGCTTGTTAGACAAGATGTGGAGCCCGTGTACAACATTTGTGTCCCAAGAATTAAAGAAATGTACTTGTCCTAGGTACTTGAAAGTTTAAAGACTTGCTCATAATCAGGCTTCTGCATTAGGCATGACAGACCTCTTGATCCCCACCTTTCGCTTTTAAGTGGATAAAGACTTCAAAGTGCAACTGGACAAAACACAGACAAATGGGACAAACTTATCTCTTCAACCGAAGCTATGAGTGGGGAGTTTGGGTCTTCCCAGTTCTTTTGCTGCTCCCACCCCATCCTCTACTTGATTCCCTCCCTTCTCATGCCACACCCAGAACCCCTATTCTTCATTCCCACATGCAGCTGGTTGTAAGTGGGTGTATGTGTATAATACATTTTTTTTTTTTTTTTTTTTTTAAACCACCATGAAAAAAAACACCAAAAAAAAAACAACTCAATTTACAGATCTGAACTATAAAAATGAAAGTGGAACTGCCGGGCAGAACTAACAGGGAGCAACGGTATCTGAAATCTAAAATAAATTACTGTGCTTGCATGGGGCAGAGAATAGGAAGGTAACATGGAGGGCATGTCGGGCCAGACTTGTTCTGTCAAGGCATCAACCTATACACTGCTTTGTATATCACCGGTGCAGGAACCAGTTTGGCAAAGATTTTAACTTTGACCCGACTAGGACACACCGACTGGAGACAGTCGGCCATCGGGGAGCGAACCCCAGCTCATCTGGCCTAGTTCTGCCAATGGACTCCCACCAAGTAGTGAAGCATACATGGTGCAAGTGGCAAAAAACAAAATGTTCCAACAAAAGGCATTAAAAAGCCCAACTTGCAAATACGACCGCCATAGACTAGTATCTTACACAACACACTAAAGAATGTCTAACAAATCCAACACTACAGATACACCATATATTTCAGCTATCATGGAACCCAACAGCACACTACACAACACCCTTTTTAATGCACTTATAATTTGCCTTTCTCCTATAGAACCCCTAAACTATGGGTGTCAAAAATTAACTATAAGAGGAGCTACTACTGATCAATGAAAATATGCCAAAGGTACTAGCCACTGTTATCAGAGTTACCACGCAAGGCAATATTACAGTTGTAGACACATTTGATTCCTAATCTGCGACGTCGGTTGGCACAACAGATGAAATATTAATAGCGCATCGAGTTCCAGCTTTAACTTAATGTTGTCACACATAGCGTTTTCTTGATGACAAAGTGTATTGCCTTATTGATACTCTTTTATTCCTCCCATTCTTTTCTCGCTATGCTCCGTGTTTTATATTTGTAATGCCTGGTGATACCTCCTTTGTGTATGTAATATATGCAATGTGATTGTTTTTTTAATATTGATGTTTATCGTTATGAACTGAATATATCTTTTTAATAAACCAATTTGTACAATTCTACAAGTATATCCGTGTAGTGACACATTTTACTGGTAAAGGTTAGCATCCTCCACCTTGCGTTTGGTTTTATTGGTGAGGAGTGTGCGAGGAGCGTATGAGAAGGGCAGTTAGTATACAAAGTTTGCCGAAGGAAAAACATATGCTTTTTTAATATTACAGATGTGGACATCACAGACAAGATTACCAGTAGTTACCAGCCCTGAGTCAGACAAAGCAGAGCTACCAGCAGTAATGTGAGTAATAGAAGCAAGTGCCATCTGGCACAATGGAATTAACATTAGCAATACACCCCGGCAACGTGCATGGAACACCATGAAATGATTAGCTGTGACCTGGTTTTGAAATACAATCTTCTTCTCCTCAAGAATCAGTTATTGATAATAGAAAAAACATGTTGCCATTCTGAACAGATGCTTTTATTTCTGATAAACCCATTTAATTCACAGGTTATATTAAAAAAAATTGCCTTAATATATCTGTTTCCAATCTTGGTGAACACCCATTTGCCCCAAAACCCCACTCTGGCATTGCTTCACATGGACGTGTATCACCACCACATGCCAGGGATGGAAACCACAATGCCCAGGATGCCAGTGTGCGCATTGATAGACAATATATACGAAGCTTGACACTATAATGCCAAGGATTGACTTATGTCTGAACCACTAGTGTAAGGGCTGAACACTAAGGCACAAGATGCCCACAATGCATCAAGAATAAACATAACAAGTGTAGCCACAATGGCTAATGATGGCCATGATTATGAGCAAGAAAACCCATTATAGGCCAAGAACAGCCACCATTATGCTATTACCACAGGTATCCAGGGCTGGACACCCTTGTGCCAACCATGCTCATAATAGGTCAAGGATACTGCCAGTTTTGAAGAGCATATGCCCCAGGGGCACCATGTGTCTATGTTGGTCTTTGAAGCTAGGGATTACCAACGGGGATAAGCACTGTCTGCCAGGATGGCACCAGAGCAGGTACATTTATGTGCACCCACACACACATCCATTTTCCTACAGCCAACGAGGCCCTTAGATGTCTTCAGGACTGATTTTCCTTGGACTGTAGACTCATTTCGCACTCCACTCACACTCTGCATCCTCTGTCCAACACCGAAGCTGTAATTCCACGAGCAGCATGCTTCCAGCATACGGAGTCTAGAGCAGGGCACTAATCTGGAGTTTCCTACTCCAGATGCTCTCAATGATGCGACAAGCCACCTCCAGGCCCTCTGAATGTTCTACTGGGCCGCACATAACACGGCAGCAAAGTCATACAACAGGCTGAGTGTTTTCAGCTCAAAAATACTCCAATGCACCAAACCAACATACATCTTAGAACCCCTCAAAATGTGTTAGTTTGAACATCACACCCTCATGCGAACATCAAATCATAATTACCTAGCATAAGACACAAAGGCCTCCTAAGAATGAACGCAATTTATCTTTGCATTTGTCTACACAATCACGTTCAAAACTAAACAATGAAAAACTCCAACTTCATGCAAGTAAACACCAAAAGACAAGTACAATAGACTGAAGGTCTCCAAGTTTCGCATGAAAAGGCATCCATAGACTACATCACAATGTCATAACACTGTTAGAGAAACAGAAACGTGAACAACATCAGTAAGCACCACATTTCAATTAGGCCTTGAATACTCAAGCTCAGGGTAAATTCCTGGTGTGAGACAGCAAGTACAGAATAGAGATGCAAAACAAATGTACCCAGGACTGCACAGTGAAGATGTATTTAACATAAGCAATGTAATCACAACATACTGCAGGTCTCAAAAAATCTACTCGCCCACTCGCTATGGCTAGTCAGATTTTATTAGATCGAGCTATTTTTAGCACCTACTCATCCGTTCTGGCGAGTGAACTTGCGCTGGAAAGAACAGGTGTTTTGTTCATTCAGAAAGAATGAGCAAGAATACGCCTTTAAATCTTGTTTTTATCTTGACACTTGCTGTCTGTACAAGGACAGAGGTTAAATGTCAATTTGTCTTTTTACTAATTGTTTCTTATATTCTGGAAAATGGTGTTTACTTTTCTCTCTCTTATTACAGTTAGAGATTTTTGTGAAGTGAGCTGTCTGACAATCACTGTGAAACAAAAGGCTGTAAGACGTCAGTTTTTTTCCTAACAACATTTAAACAGATTGCAAATGATAGTACAAGTACCTAAAAATATATCAGGCATTAGGAAAGAACATTTTTAATTCAGAAGTGTGATGCAAACAAAGATTTAAATAGGAGCAAAGCAAATCAGAACACTTAACTTGGTGCTATGCAAGTGACATATTTGCAGAAACTCGATTTCCAAACAGTATACACTATATAGTTTCATTAGTAAAACCACGTCAGTGGGAAATGTTGTGGCCATTTCAATGGAAAATCTGCTGATTGCAAGTAAGTGTGCTACCACTTTATACTTCAGTATGTTTAAAAGTGATAGTTTTTAGACGTATGAGAAACATTCCTGCTCCAATGACAATGTGGTTAATGAACTAAGAGGCAAGTCAGCTGTCATGTGTATCCTTTGTGGGACTAGATTTGTAATATATATAATAGACTAAACGTATATATATCAAACGTTTAGTCTATTAAATCAAACAGAAGTTTTTTTGTTTTTTGCTTTTATTTTTTACAGCAGATACGCTGAACTTGCATATTTGAAGGTGCTCTCATATGTGATAAAGAAGAAAATGGTGGCTCCGTGAATTAAAAAATATTTGCCCAGGATCACATAATTTGAAACTAGTTTATGGGTCAAGAGCATTATAATTAGGTAGAGTAGATTATTTAAGTCACCAGACCAGCAGGTCTAGTACCATTTTTATGATTTTTCGAGGCCTGATACTCATTAGTACCAGCCCTCAAAGAGATTTAGTTGAGAGAAGAAAGCTAAGACAAGGGCCAGCCAGTTGAGAATACAATAGACTTGTAAACTCAATGGTAAGTTGAGGATACACGCTGTTGATTGCAACAATTAGTTATTACCTACTTCATCTTCCCAAACAGGCACGGTTTACATCTTATAATTTAAAAAAAAAGCTCTAAACTGACTCTTGGGGCAACAACATTCCTTTCAACTCATCTTCAGAGACCATCTGCTTTTTAACGTCTCTGCATGTACCAGTCAGGTTGGGCGACAGATAAATGGGAGCAACTTGTAGTAACTTTTTAGAACTGTAAGACCTATTACTGATGGTCATAAAAAGTACAATAAGAAGTAGAGAGAGAGAGAGAGAGAGACAGCAGACTGTGTTAGCCCCCCCTCCCGCTTAAGCAATTGGAGCTCATTTGTTTTTCATGGCTGGCCATTTCTTAGATGGACTGGCCATCAATGCCACTGCATTATGAGGATAGTTGCATTGTGCCATTTGTCTTCCCATCAGGTTTTTGTTATGAGGCTGTCAAGAAACCCCTTTGTGAAACTGCAGATGCAGCATGCAGATCTAGAGCCAGTGTTTTATTTGCTGATAGAACAACATTTGAATTACTGTTTAACAACTTGTGCGTTTACTAAGTGCTTACAGTTTGGATGATTTAGCTTCTCTTTAAGAGAGTACTTTTCACTAACTACTGTTGCACTTCCAGTTGTTGCACTTCTGTCGTGGTAACATGGATTTATGGCTTTTGGGGGTCATGTCAGAACAGTGGCTTTCTTAAAGATAAATAAAAAATACTGGCATTCTGATTATTTTGCCTCCGTCTGTTCTAAAAGCCCTCTAGTTTCCATTGGATATTTGAGATTTGGTAGACTTGAGCTTCTGCTTGACCTTACAGCAGCTCCCCAAGGTCTGTCTCTAGCGTCACAGTCCTACTTTCAACAGCCGTGATCCTCTCTCCAATGACAGTACAGGCTTTCGAAACACTCCTTATCACACCTTGCAATCTTTTTGTAGCAAGTCTGGCCCTCGGTCCATCCCTATGGGTTTCTTCTTGATAGATTAACTTCAGTGTAGTAGAACCACCGACTCTGCAGTGGGGTCTGTTGCTGATTGTGAGGTTCCACATAGACACGTCCTGTTGCAGAATAATCCATTTTAGGGCTGAGTGCTCTAGACTGGTTATCATTTCTTCAGTTTTCTGGTTCTTATTTTTAGACCTTCTATGGCATTGTGCACGTCTGACCATGTAGCTCAGATCATCAGAGAAGCTGTTCGAGCAGCTGTCCACCTCCAATATACATGTGGCCCCTGTAAGATCTCGCGAGCTAGAGGAATCAGAACCATCGGCCAGAGAGTAAAATGTATACCCCAAATCTAGGGACTCTAGCCCAAAGTTCCATCCTGCCTGGTCTCTTAAGACATTTTCCTTGACTACTACAGTTACCCATGGTAGGATCCGCTAAGTCCAGTGCTGGACTGATACTTTTATCCAGGCCCTTGATTGTACCACTTTCCTGGTTTACATCAGCGACCTTGCCAGGACTATTTACAGGCATTGCCGGGGGAGGGCTTGGGGAGCCCTGGGCCATTATGGAGACAAGAGAGTCTATTGCTTCATCTGCCTTCGTTTGTAAACAGGAGGATACAGCAGGTTGGTCACCAATTATTCCTTTGCCCCAGACATTTTCAGCAGCCACGCACCCCATACTCCAAGTATAATCTGCATTCCCACTGACCTAGAGGGCACTATGCGCACCATCGATTTGTCGGGCCGGAAGCTTTGCCAGGGCAGGGGCATCAGCTATACAGTCACCTCCTGTCGCAGCAACACCTTGTGGGCAGATGGAGGAACCAGATTTCCTCTTTCCAGCACCCTCAGCCACGGCACTTGATGCTACGTCAGCAGTGACCAATCCATCATCTTGGACCCCCGCACCTCCTTCACACCAGCAAGAGGATGCATTCACTTGTCTGGCACCATAAAGTCTAATATGGACAGCTGAGGGCCAGTGCAGTGTTTTCTGAAATTTTAGCCTCCTTTCCAAATTGCGAGAGCACCCTGCCCTTTAAACTTGTTCTCGCATTACCCGCATTCATGCCCAACTTTCCTCCTAGTGGGTACGCTGATCCTGCAGCGCATTGTGATGCTGTTGTGTTCTCTCCCAGCCGGTCACGGGAGGGTCGTTGGGGTTTAGGTGGCATACATTTTAACCAACGTACTCCCCTTGCAGCCCCCAGGGCATCTAGGCCAGCACAGCTTGCTGCACCGAAGCTCAAACAGCATTCGGTAGACCGCCCATGCAATTATCGCTGCAAAGGATGACCAGACTCCGGTTCCGCAGCAGCTCCGTAACCACGTCTCTGGACGCCCAGCTCAGACCGTGCTAATTTCTGACCCCGCAGGATTCAGTAGATGCATGTCTCACACCAACCTGAATGAGCCTGGTGAGGAGAGACGCTGCTTATACGGTCGTCATTTTGCCTCCTCTTGAGGAGAAATCAATTCATTCTGGATTTGGAAGAAGGGGTGGAGGGCAATGACTTAAGGGTGTTTGTACTAAACCTATTTAAAGGAGGTGCCTTCCCCAAGCTTTTGCCCTAGAGTTGGGATCAGGATATACAAAGAGTACATCACTTCACTCTTATGTTAAAAAACAACAACATAATAAGCAACAGGGAAATGGGACGGCCAAACCTAGAACTATTATCATTTACTTTGGGAACTATTTGTTTAGGCGCGCCATCTTCAAGAAGGTATGCCTGGATGCCAAACGTAGCTTTGAAGGACACTCCTTCAGCAGGCCAGATTTTTGTCACACAACTGTGGAGAATGAGGCAATCGATTAAGCCGTGTCAACAAAGGGGAGATGAGGCATACTTGATGTACCCGGCTCAACTCAAGATTATCTTTAAGAATAAGACTAGAGTGTTCTCTTCCGAAGTTAAAGCCAGGAAGTACATTCATGAATTTGTTAAATCAAATTGAAGGCCAGTCATACAATAGGATAATGTGCAAAGTTAATTTGCTGTGTTGCTGTCTTCATGCCTAACTGGTGTTCATGGTCTACGTAATCGCAACCTGGTTGGGGGAGTGCACAGAACCCATCACTCAGGCCAGTGTAGGGCGGCTTCCAAGGAAAGGGAGGGGTGTGGGGGACACTGCTTAGGGGGAGGTTTTTAAGAGGGGGACACAGGGGAGGGGTTGGGGGAACACTACACAAGGGAAAGTAGAAATACAAATGATCAAAGACGATTGTCTAGTTGAATGTTGGCGGGGAGGAAGTATGAAGTGAAGCGATAGGAGTGAGCTGGTTTGCTTTTTTTTCCTAATGGCCAGGTATATGGCTTAAATGACTACGCTACGTATTGCTTCTGTCAATATATGTAGTCTGTATGATAATGCTAAGAGACGGAATAATGCCAAAGATCTCAAACTATTACGTGCGGATATTCTCTGCATGCAAGAAACACACAGAGGGCTCAAACAAAAAACTGCTTGAATCATTTGGGTTTACGCTGCGTGTGTGTACAACACAGGGTACAAACACTCAAGGGGTGGCTATTTTGGCCCGCAAGAATATTTGTAGATTCAAACGATGTTCCTCCGATAAATATGGTATATGGGCGATTGCTGAATGTCAATTTTAAAGGAGCACTATCACACTGTGCTCCGTTTATGGATCAAATTTCGATGACCCTGCACTATTTGATTTCTTGAACACTGAGCTGGCCTTATGGCCAACACCAATTATATTGTGTGGGGGATCTAAATATCAATATAGCCGGAGGATTGTGTGACCTAACCGATCTAGGTTATTCAGGGCGGAAGCCTAGAGTTTTGTGTACTTTATAACCTTAAGAGCAATCACAGGCTAGTTGACATTTGGCATAAAATTAAGGCACTTGATCCTGGATATAACTTCCTCAGTTCCCCATAGGAAGCATGTTAGTTTAGATTATTTTTTACATCCCTTAGTCTGGCCCATGGGGCACAAATTGAGAAGTTTCCACAAGTCATGTCGGACCACAATCCATTAGTTATCGAAATTTTGTCCATTGGCAGGGCAAGGCCAGGGAAGGTTTGGTCATTTGAAAGAGCCCTACTAAGTTTCGAGGACTAGGTCGCCATATGAATAAGTGGAACCCTGAGTTTTTAGCTTGCAATCGAGGTAGTGCATCACCGGGTATAGTATGGGACACGTTAAAAGTGGGTATTAGAGGAGGGACCCTCAGTTTTAGTCTGAATTGCCAAAAGTTGCAAATACAGCTACATCAAAATTTATATAGAGAATGAGGCTGAGGTTCAATTAATTGTGGCTGCCTCAGAGGGAGCACAGTTAGTGGCGATTCAACAAAGGCTTGCACTAATTAAATCAGCCATTAACAATATTTCTGCGAAGAAAGCAACAGAAAAACATATGACCCGCAAAAAGAATGTTATGAATACAGTGAGCATGTGGGGCACTTGCTGGCGGTACATACCAGATAAAAAGTAACATCTGGGGGAGATCACTGAAATAAGAGACAGTAAGGGTCAATCTATTACTGACATCGGGGGAATCTGTGAGGTATTCCAAGGGTTCTATGAAGCACTGTATCACACTGATGAAACAAAGGATGAAAATGATATAAGGGAATATCTAGACCTACTTTCTGGATACAAAGTTTGCTATGAAGATCAGTATTCCTTAGAGGCCCCCATTAATAAAGATGAGATTTATGAGGCTCTTCTGGACCTCGCTTCTGGTAAGGCAGTGGGGGTAGACAAAATCCCACTGTAATTATATTAAAGTTTTTTTCTCAGTTCTAGATGCCGACCTGTTCAAGATGTTTCTGGAGGCCCAAAAAGGCCAGAATATACTAGAATCTTGGGCTTTGACTAACATAGCAGTGTTTCTCAAAACGGAGAGGCCCTCGCAAGACCCTGGATCGTACAGACCTATTACATTAATAGTGACACGAAACTCTACCCTAAAGTTGTAGCTACAAAGCTAAGTCATATTATTAAAAAGCTTGTCTCTCCAAGACAGCATGGTTTTATACCGGGAAAGGGAACTACAGACCATATCCGTCGGGCCATAATGCTATTTGATGCAGCAGATGTTTCTGAAGGTCCCATGACCCTTGCCTTCCTAGACGCAGAAAAAGCGCTTGACAGGATAGCTTAGAACCATCTCTGGTGAATCATGAGGTGGTATTAAATGGGGGAGGGCTTTATCAGGGCTATCCAAGCAGTGTATCAATCCTTCTGCCAGGATCCAGATTTGGCGGGGGCAATCGGACTATTCAAATCGCAAGGGAACAAGACAGGGCTGTCCCTGTTCTCTCGTTTGCCATGTCCATGGACCCCCCCCCCCCCGATTAGAAAATTGGAGGCTAAAGTAATCGAACCCATGCGATTTCATAGAAAAAGTACTTAAGTCTTGGCATATGCCAATGACATTGCAATCGTGGCACCGGACCCCAGAGACATCAATTCTGGAGATAGAAAAGGAGGCCTCATGGGAAACTGTCAGGGAACCCCTTAAATCAGAGAAAGACTCCATTGGTTGTAAACAAGCAGATACAACTTACTAACGTCCGCATAGTGGAAAAAGCAATATATCTGGGTGTCAGTATTGAGTCAGACAGACCAGATAGTTGAATCTAATTTGGTACTGGTAATTGATAGGGCTAAAAGGGATCGTCAAAGAAAGGATAATTAATCTCCATCTTTCAATTATCAGCCGATATAATATAATCAAGATGTCATTACTCCCAAAAGGTCATTTTTTTTAGGGCTATTCCACTTGAATATGAAAATCAATGGAAGACACTGCGAGTAGTTTTATTTGCTCATATGCTAAAGTCAGAAGAGCGCTCAAGCATTTGATGTTACCTAGTTGATGTCAGGTCTGTTTTGTATTGGAGACTCTGGGCTTCACTCATACCAATTAAGCCTTGAAGAGGTGCTATGTACCCTTGGCTCGGGCACCATTCCCTGGCTTTGGCATGTCAATAAAACCCTAGCCAACATTGGATGTGATAAGTTGTGGGCTACCCCTGAGGAGGCCTGTTCAGTTACCACAGAAAAAATTTAGATATGGGATACTGCTGCTCCACTCTTTCACAGTTAACTGGTCGCGAAACCCTGGGGTGTTAAATAACCAGTGCCCTTTTTGTATTAATTGCACTGAGTAGGTATAGCATGCCTTGTTATTCTGCCCTGCATATCAAAGTAGTAGGGAAAAGCAGATTCTATCACTCTGCCGCAATATAGGTGTCAGAAGACAAAGAAGCAGTGAAAATCCTAAAAATGGACAAGCCAATGTGTAGTCTTTGCGGTCACTTGCTTCTTGATGGCGTTTGAGGCTTAGACAGAAAAAATTATTGCATTATTAAATCCAGGTGTCAATGTTAAATCAGCACTTCAACATTCCAGGCCACCTTTTAGCCCTTTATATGGTAGTTTATATGACTAAGGATCTTACATACATGTAGTGAGCTTGAATTGCCCAATTGTATCTTCTTTTAACGTTTGATGAATTAATGTATTTTGGTTGCATATATGCATAGTGAAGTTTTTATGGTATCTTAAGCCTTCATATTTTAATCTCTGTATTTATGCTTTTATCTATTTGTAAAATAACTGATGTGATGATCATTTGCACTTTGATGGCCATTATGCCAAAATAAAATGTTTGATGATGAATATTTTGGACATCTTGACAAGGATGGTGGCAGAGACTTAATTAGGTGAATGGTTTCGCTCTTGTTTCTGCAGCCTTCAACAGAGTCAACCGTGACATCTTGCTTTCCATGTTGGGAGTCCAGTGGTACTGCATTAAACATGTTTAAACAGTTCCTATCCAAAAGATCACAACCAGGCTCAGTTTTTAATTCTCTTCAGTCCAAGCACAAATCATTTTTCAGGTTCCACAAAAGTAGCTGTGTCACCCACTTTTTCTCCACCATACGGATTCGGCCTTTGGCAGAGTGGATTTGATCATTCAGCTTTGATTTCATGTAATACATTGTTGAATGAATATCATCCTTGAACTCAATAACCACTAGCCTCTGTAGCAATAAATCAGACTATATTAACGCTTTAGATAAGCACATTAGGCCCAAAGCCAATCCTGTTAAAATTAAGATACTACTATCTGTAAATGCCTCAGTAACTTTGAACACCTTAGGCCACCCAGATACTAGTTCAGGTACTTGCTGTAATTGAAAAAATACTACAGACCATCTACCATCTGGAGCTTCTTTCAAGATCCTCATGTATCCAGTACTGAAACAACTGCATTAGTTGCCCTTCAGTCAACTGAGTCAACTCAAGGGATAGTGCACTGTAGGCAGAGAAGTAAATGGTAAGGGACACCCTTAGCTGCAACACAAACCAATCAGGTCTAGACCTCAACAAAGGCTTCTTTCTTCCTCCGACACCCTGGTCTGCATCGGGATCAGCTGTTTTTCACTCCACACATTTGACTTATAAAATTTCAGACAACCGAAGCACGTACTATATGCAGTTAAACAACCGGCTCTTCAATGTGCATTAACAGCCCCATGAGACCACCTGGTGGTGAACAAAAGATTTACAGAGAATCATCCAGGGCAGCCTCTGAAAAAGCCATAAACTGACTCAGTCTTGAAGGCCTAAAAACTGAGAAGCCAACAAGTTACCAAAAAAAGAATATCCTGGAGAAGCATTCAACAAAGTTCCCGACGAGATCTTTTGCTTGAGCTTCCCACAAGAACGCAAGCATAGTCATCAGGCACAACCTTC
This sequence comes from Calotriton arnoldi, assembly GCA_963921515.1. Classification (NCBI taxonomy): domain Eukaryota; kingdom Metazoa; phylum Chordata; class Amphibia; order Caudata; family Salamandridae; genus Calotriton; species Calotriton arnoldi. Next base: position 166,106 of record CAWUFW010016669.1, on the reverse strand, counting down.
AAAAAGGATAGACACTGGTCTCGTGCGACAACCACCAACAATGCTCCAAAGTCTCATGGTGCAGCTTTCAAAAAAATCCTGTGAGAGGCTTCACACTCACATCTTCCATTCAGCTAATCCTGGTCCATCAAATTGTCAATACACCTCTTCTTAGATCACTGCCAACAGTTCATCCCATCTCCCGGTCTGAGTACTGCAAAAGTGCTATTGTTGTACTCATTTTCAAGCAAGTATTGGGAAAGCCAATAGGTCTGGCTTTGACAAGCCTGCAATGTTTTTATTTATTTGCAAACATCTGCAGTAGGCATTAAAAGTACCAAAAAGTGTTTTTTTTTAAACACACAATACCATCTAAGAGGAACACAATTGTTTGCAAAACAAAGTAAAAAATTACCAGATTCAAAATTTTTTTTTTTTTTTTTTTAAACTGAAATTAAAGCAGTTGTAGGCTTACTAGCCCCGATACTGAAGTGAAGTGCACTACTTTTTAGGTGGATGTGTGCACATGTGCAAAATGCTATCGCTCACAGTGAAGGCAGAGTATGGTGGAAGTGGGCTGAGCCACTGCTCAAAGCTGTGGTGGGCGGAAGCAAAATGGAATGACACTAACACCAATGGATACCCGCCAACTCCAGGAAAACAGTCACTCACGCCCTCATGACTAGCAGATTGGACTACAGCAACGCACTCTATGCCTGAATCAACAAGAAACTCCTCCGCAAACTCCAGCCCGCCCAGAACGCCACAGCCACACTAATCTTGGATATCCCACAGCACAAACATCACCCAACACCTCTGCGACCTCCACTGGCTCCCGTCGAAAGAAGGATAACTTTCAAGCTGCTCACGCACGCATACAACATCGGACCTCAATACCTCAACAACCGCCTCTCCTTACACGCACCTAAGAGAAACCTACGATCAGCCGACCTCTCCCAAGCCACCGCCCCACGCTTCTACAGAAACAGAGCGGGTGGAAGGTCCTTCTCCCACCTTGCAGCCAAGACATGGAACGAGCTCCCATCAGTGGAACCATCTCTCACTCCCCTTTGCTTCACTCCACACATATGCACAGTCACATGATCATAGCAACACTATATGAGCAGCCTCTACCATACATGTACAAAATCAAAACATTTGTGTATGGCACACTACATTCACACACTCTCCAACCGTACACTAGCACTTATAAGTCTGAGAATGCCAACTCATTCCATATGCGTCATTACAAGTCAAATAACACTAACAAGATCATGTCAGCAGTAAAACAAATAAAGGCATTTATAACTTAGGCCACATGACTGATAAGCATTCTTCCATCGATGCACTCCCATAATGCAGCTTGTTTGCAAATGTGCACACACTCAAGAGGCATCACATGACAGATCCTAGTCTCACTCAGTGCCTCCGCTATGGCTTCTAACTTTTTGCAATGCTAGCCAATGCAACTCGTTAACAAGGACTCAAATGCAGCCCTTATACGGACGCCTAATAATGAAGACCAACTCTGCTGACTAGAGCTCAGCCTTCAGGAACTACATGTATGTGGTGGGCATCTGTAGCATGGAATCCACGTTTGTGCAGTTTAATATCAGCACCTAGGATGAAACTGCTCCTCTACAACATCTAGGAAGCCAATTTATAAAACACACCTAACTATGCAAAATAATGTTGTTAAAAAAATACTTGTGCTCAAAAGATTGGTCAAACAAAATTTACAGTTCAGATTATGTTTTGGTCATCCTATGCCAGTGCTGCTCAAACTTTAGATCCACAACCCACTTTTTAAAACTACAAACTTTTGTGATTCACCTAGCTTTAATGGACACGAGGAGTGCGTTTTTTAATGTAACTAAAGCATTATGTGGTAGCGCACTGTCATGTAAAGACAGTATATTCTGCAATGAGATGGCCAATAAATCAGTGAGTATTTATCATTTGTGCATCACAAAGTAAATTGTCTTTGTTTTGATCCTATTAAAATATTTGCTTCCATTACACTTCAGAATTACAAAAAATGTGTTTTTTTGCTTTCCTAACTGCTGAATGCATACAATTCATTTACAGGCACATATATTTTGGTGTGTTACAAAAAATGACATCCTGTAGCCTCTCAGGCAAGATTGTCACATAATTCACTTTACTTTCTCTAACTGCAAAGTTAGAGGAATTTGTAATCACCAACCGCTATAAAAAAAAAAATATAGGTCACACTATCAGAAGACATAGCGTGACATTTGACCTCTGTCTTTGAAGCACAGCAAAAGTGAGAAGATAAATACAGAATCTGAAGGCATCTTTATTGCTTGAACTTTCACGACCCACCAAAAAACCGGCCGGCGACCAACAGCTTGGGAAACACCGTCTATGTAGTATTGCTCACTCTACCAAGACCTGCAGACAACCCACTATGTAAACGGTTCCAAGATTACCCCTCCAGAGTCACTTCTAGCACTCGTCAAGCAGCGTATGGGCACCTAGACTTGCAACAGGATGTCCTAAATAATTCCTGCATGTTTCACGTCCCTAAAGAGACCTTTACTGTGTCAGGCTCAGATACCTCTGGGGAAAGTCCAACGGTGTTAGATTTTGTCCAATTACAGATAAAAAAAATCCCACTGTAGCAAGGGCCTTCCAACGCTGGGAAGAAAGCTTGATCTGCTTTACCACACCATACCAACCATGAGCCTTTGAAATTGGGTTATACTTTGTCAACCACCATCAATGCTTTTCAAAAATGCCAGGCCAGAAGCACAACTGCGAGAGCTCAGCAGCCTTAGCCAACCAATTGGAATTGGCCTTGCACTACCACACCCCACTTTCTATCAGAAGAGTACATTTTGGAACAAGCCGTTTATCGTCCCACAAGGCTCCTGGAGTGGGAGTGTGTGAGACCACTCACTTTCTACATGCCTTGTGGTCACCTCATGTGATAAAGTCCTCATACTATTCTACTCTAGCAAGGTCCAGCCAGATAAGGGACCCAACTTACTGCTGGAAAAAATATTGGCATGACCCACTTATCCGTAAAAGAAAGAAGGCACTGCCGTGTCCTATACATTCCTAATAGAATTTTACAACAGTCACATCAATTCTAGAGGACAAGGAGTGGGGAGCTAATCTTTGGTTGTCACATTGTCAGGGGCATAAATCAGAGGGGGGGGGGTGACACCGCTCTAATAAATGGATTATGGTGTGTGTAGTTGGGTCCAGGGCCCTCCAGTCGGGCTACCAGTGTATGTGTTTCTACTCGGATTAGCAGCCCTCATAGTACATAAACACATCTATGAAACTTTCCAGAGCTTACCTACCCATCCTTTTTCCTCAAACAAAACAAGCCAAGGATAAATAAAGAGCAAGGCAGGATGACTTATGTGTTGCAGAGAAGCCTTTTAAATGTAAGATTCTGATGGTTGGGGCATTTCAGCTTAACACCCCTCGAATCAAATTGACTAAGCTACGCCTCTGCACATCTTACGCCCACACTCTCCCTTCAGATGGATCCCGGTCTGGGAACGTCCACTGTACACTACATTTCCTTCTTTACGCTTTTACAGCTTTATAATATAAATATGTAAGAATACGAGTGCCTGACCCCGCTATCATGTTCTTAACTCAAGCGGAGAAATCTCTCTAACGGCGCGACTATTCTTACTCGGGCTTCAGAAGTCAAAGCAGGATTGTAGGATAAAATGGTGACGTTAGTGGACTAAGATAATGGGCAAAGTGTGATTTTCATACCATCCTCACTAAAAAAAAAATTGCACTAAACAAAACAAAATACACGAAGATCAAGAGTTCACTATTTTACATTCCTGTTGCTGGAGAAACTTGTTAGAGTTTGGTCAGGAAGACAGGTTTTGCTGAATACAAATTGTGGGGAAAGAGTCCTTCTGTTACGGTACAGTGCTGCCATAGGGTCCCACCATTAAACCATTGCCAAGTGTTGACACGCCATCAGCAGACAGAATGCCCTGCTGTAATGAACTACACCGCAATTTTGAGCAAAAGTCAAGCTATGCTGTCAGACCCCGCCCATAATGGGGAGAGTCTTGCTGTCATGCCGCCGTCCTGAGCCCACCACCCTGCGCTGAGTCAGTATCAATAATGGGCCTGCTTACAATTCCTGGGGTGGGGAGGGCGGCAATGGGGATTGTCGTGCACGAGCTTACCGACCCTCAAACCCACGCGAAGACCGCGCGCCGCCGCCCAACTGCCAATCACCTCTAATCTAAACGTGCTCTATCCAAGAACCCCTGGGACAAGCTCTGCGAAGCTCCAAGAAACCGACTCACAGCCCCCTTTCTCTCCTGACGAGGCAATAAACCCCGGGCCCCCACCACGTCCGCCAGCGCTCACCTGAAGCCGCCATATTGGGAGAGTGAGAGAACTCAAGGACCCGGATGGCGCGGTCACGTGATGTATCGCGCGTGCTGCTGGAAAGGGGGAAGCGCGCGTCACTGAGAAACAGAGTGCGATGCGTATGACGTAAAGGAGCGCAACCGGAAACCGTTTCTGGTCAAATGTAAGTCTTTCTTCTAGCTCTTTCATGTTCCTTTATGACTGGAATTTGACTGTTCCAACATGGCTACATAGTATCTGGAAAGGCCATCTTAGAGATCTGCCACGAAAAGGCGACGTTTAGAGTGGTCTTCCCCAAAGCGTTACTTGTCTCACCTCATCAGATGTGTGCATGTAATCTGTTTACAATTGTAAATAAAATAATATCTATACCAAAAATGGATGACACACTGGAGATACAAAGACTAGTGTTTTATATAGATGCCAAGTTTCCTAGGTTCATACGTGATGTGCTGCTCCAGTCCAGTTTTTTCCTAAGAATGCTGGGACTTGTAGTTCTGCTATATAATGGAGAAAACAAGACTATTAGTCGTAGAATAAAAAATTTGCTAGCATTTGCACCAAGAATTTTCAATTCTATTAACCCCTTGACTGCGATCGGAATTCCGCTCGTATGCGGGACATTCCGATCGCGGGTGGAGTCGTGACGAGCTCAGCTCGTCATGCGCACAGCGCTACCGCGCAGCATGACGAGCTCAGCACGGAAGGGGTTAAGGACACAGAGGCGAGGATTATGCTTTCTCTTTCTTTACTGTAAAAAAACAGCAGCCAATGAAAACGTTTTTAACATATCAAAATAAACTACATTTCCCACAATGCTATGGCACATCACCAATAACCATAGAGCGTATAACCCTATATATGGAGTCCCAACATGAGCACTTCCTCTTTCTTTACCTTTAATGAGCATTGTCCATGTATTTTGGTAACTTGTCCTATGATGACAGAAACCTGTCGAGAAAAAAACTGCAAGCCAATGAACATGACAGACTCAACAGAAGTCCATGTAGACGAAGTATGTACAGCACACTGAAAAGAAGACACGGCGTTGAAGGTAGGAGTCAAGTTTATTGGGTCTAACGTCCTCCAGGTCCCGGCAGCAACTGCCGCCGTGGGACACCACATTCTAGAGTGGAACCCCACTAAGCAACACAAGCTCACACACGAGCTCAAGACACGTTCCAAGAAGATCCCAACACATCCCCCTTCCTTGAAAAACATGAGGCACAGAGGACGAATAAAGATGAAGGAAAAAAAAACAGTAAAAAAATGCAGACTAAGAACAGGCAACATAGCATAATACAGAGACAACATTACAGCATTTTGTAATCATGAAACTTTGCAGGAACAGACTTCAATCTGGTGGATGCACCCCTAGAAGGAACACAGTCAGAATGAATAGCTACCCTCCCGTGAACATTGGAGGGCACAATCGTAGAGGGGGAATGAACACAAAATTTCTTGTTGACATAGTCAAGCATAGACTCGGGTACAATGGAAACAGCACACTTGTTCCAAACTTTCCCGTTCTCCAACACCACCACATGATTCTTTACTGCAGACACTCTTTTGGGAGCTGAGAAGCGAGAATCCCCCTTACGAAGAAAACCGGGTTTCTTGACTCTCTCCCAATCGCCCACCTTGACAGGCAATGAACATCGAACTCCCGGCCTTGTGTCATACTTAGCCTGAACAGCAGCCCTGACATCAGTTACAACAGACAATTTCTTCATGGCCACCTCCCTCCTTGACATCCATTCTTTGTTTAATTTGGAGCCAGCAACTCTCCCCCTAAGTAAAGTAAACGGGGCAATGCCAGTACTAACATGGGGAGTGGTCCTCACAGCCCACAGCATGTCGCTGACAGCTTGTCGCCAATGTAATCCATTCACTAATGCCAGCTGCAGGTGTTCCTTGATGACACGGTTAAAGCGCTCAACTAAACCATTACTGCGTGGGTGATAAAGGGACGTAAGGATGTGTCTTACACCTATGTCCTTGAAAATTTTTTGCATCTTGCAGGAAACCAACTGGGTACCATTGTCTGACACCAACTCCTCAGGAAAACCTTCCTTGAGAAAGACATCCTGCAGAAAGTTGATAACAGATGAAGAGTTTGCATTGTCTACGAACCTGACTTCAGGCCATTTTGACATGTAGTCAATTAGAACTAGAGCATATTTGGGAGAACTACCAACGAGTCCAAAAGGACCCGCAATGTCGAAGGCCAATTTAGTCCAAGGAGTGTTCTTCTCCACAACAGGTTCAATCGGGGAAGGATGTGTAACCTGGGATTTGTCGCTTGTAACACAAACGCAGCAATCACGAACAAAATGCTCAACATCCTTATCAGGGGTAGGCCACCGAAAATCCTGTCTCATCCTGCGTTTCATAGCTCGAATGCCAGGATGGCCCTCATGAGCCAAATTCAAAATCCTTTTGCGTATGGACAAAGGAACTACCAACAAACCACCTCTCATCAATACCCCATCAACCACGGATAACTCATCCTTAACTCTTTTGTAGGGCATTAACTCGGAAGGGCAATCTTTGTCGCTAGGCCACACACCAGCTAAGAGATCAATGACTTTCGTAACATCAGCATCTTCAGACGTACTCTCCAACCATTCATGTTCCGAAAGAGCACCACCAACAGTGTCTTCCAATGAGCACACCGCACAAACCATCTCCAAATCATCACACTCCAACATATCATCCTCACATGAGAGGGGGGCGTGGCCAAACCGGCCAAGATGGCGTACGCGTTTCTCTAGCGCTCCGCTCGGCAGCCCGCGACATCGTATCATATATATGCCCTAACGTAATATGAAATCACCGAAAATGCAGTCATGACTGCAATGGCCCTAAGGAGTACGTGCTGATCCCTGGAGAACGACAGAAAGGGCGCTCCCGACGACGCCAGGAGCTCCGGTGGGGTCTCAGACGCGCACACAAAATGGCGGCGCCCCGCAGGTCCTGAGTGCTCCTGGTAGCTGGAGAGGGAGCAGAGACTGGACCTGGCGATCACCGACCCCCAGACATGGACACAACTCGAGACCCATGAAAAATAGTCTACGGACGGTGGCTGGTGGCCAGAGGGAACAGGTGAGAGCGCTGCCGCGGCCGCTCATGAGCCCCGCATAGTGAGGCTCCCGCGCACCAGGGACCTGGCGGAGGGAACACCACACCAACTCCCAGGCACCTTGTATCGCGCCCGGAAAACACCTAAGCAAGGCACCCGCCCCCCGACACGGCACCGGGCCCCAAGGTGCACGGGGGGAGACGCAGCCGGAAACGGAGCACAACGGGTGGGCCGGCATTGAAAGGCCCCTGCGGACCGCTTCCTGGTGGGGGGCGCCGGAGCGATATCTAGGCCACATTGAACCGGACCCTGTTGAGGCGGGCCCCCGGTCCCGCCGGGTGCTGAGGACCGTGGCCCACGGGGCGCGGAAGAACACGGGGGCACACGGGTGACCTGGACAGCTGAGGCGGGAGTCCTACAAGCCTTTCGCCGGAGACGGCTGACGCCGGCACGAGAGGCGGGCCGCGGAGTGACAGCCTGAGGAGGGGACTGGAGGGGCTCTGCACGGCGACACTCCCGGGCGTTGCCCGCGACTCCCCCTGAGTCCCGTGGGACACGACTGCAACCCTTGGGGCGGCGGGGTTGGGAGACCGGCTGCTACTGTGCACGAACCCCGAGGTGCTGGTGGGGCTGCATTGAGGCCCCCCCAATGGACCCGAGCGATGCGCCGAGGGGACCCCCCCCGCTCTGAACACCCCTGACTCACACCAGCAAGAAACAGAGCCGCGGACGGCAGACCGGAGAGGGCGAATGGGGAGCACGTCTCTATCTCTCCCCCCCCTTTCCCCCCTAGGTACCACCAGACCTCGGCGACACCGCACCACAGGAAACGCACAAGGGCGAGTGGACACTCATAACCACCACATCTGGGGATAGTCTTCCTCAGGCGGAGGCACTGCCAGCTCGAACGGCACAACTTCGGAACGGGCCGACGGGCGCTCCCCACCTGCGGCCGGGCAACTGCTGGGAGACCCCACAGGAACGCGAGAGAGGGAAACCACACGGGGAAACACAGGCCTTGACCGACCGCAGGCCACCGGACCTCTACGAGGGGAGCACGACACAGGAGCTCACCAGTAAATATCGGAGAGGGACACGACCAACATGAGGCGTCCACGTGCAACGGGCACATCACAGGCACCTGGGCCCCTAAGGACGACCTCCCCGGTCCACAACACTGTACAATTGGAAGACGAGCCCTCACACTCAGAATCCATGTCGAACAAACTGGACAAAGTCCTCGCAGCAATTGAACACTCAAGGGTTACCATGGAAAATAAATTCGGGGAACTGGCCACAGACCTCAATCTGCTCCGGGATGATCACAGGAAGCTGGCAGACAAAGTTAAGCAAGGGGAGAAAACATTGCAAACCCTGGAACCGCAAGTGCAGCAACAGCAAGACACCTTGAAAGACCTGCAATCACGGGTGAAGATCCTAGAGAACAAAACAGACGATTTAGAAGGACGATCCCGCAAGAGCAACATCCGCATCCTCAATCTACCGGAGGGAGTGGAAGGGTCTAACCCTCTCAAATACATCACAGCGTGGATCGCGACGTTCACACCGGCAATGGATCTGACCCCCTTCTTCTCCATAGAGAGGGCACACCGGGTACCGGCCCGTAAACCGCTTCCAGGCTCACCGCCCCGTCCATTTCTCTTAAAGCTGCTTCATTACCAGGATAGAGACACCATCCTTCGAGCCGCGAGACAACAGGGAACACTCCGAGTGGAGGATAAGCAAGTCATGCTCTTCCCAGACTACTCCAGAGCAGTACAACAACAGAGGGCCACCTTCCTAGCAGTTAAACGCATCCTGCGCCAAAAGAACATACAATATGTGCTGCTGTTTCCAGCCCGCCTTAAAATCATCCACGACGGAAACACTCACTTTTTTTCAGACCCCGCAGAAGCCAGTAACTGGGTAGAACAGCGACTCTCCCACCTAGACAATCCCAGGAAAGCACAGACCTATCGACCATCTGGAAGCCAGAGGAGAGTTCAGAAGAAAGTTACTCTTACCCAACTGAGCCCACGCTCAGACTCATCCAACAAGAACTCTCCCGATCTCGAACAAATCATAGCTGAACGCAGAAGGGTACCTCAAGCAGCCACAGAGCTGAGACTGCCAGAGGACAGTTCGGATGGAGAGAGAGGCCCACATATATTCACCTCTGAGGAGGAAGGCAGCGACACAAATACTCCCCGCGATGGCTCGATGACACCACCAACAGTAACCCCCCAAACGGCGGACACACTAATGTGATACTCCTAGCGTGAACTGACGAACATTAATGAAGGTGTCCTCCGTGACCATAATGCCCTCAAACCAAACGACATTGTTGGACTCCGAAGGGGCGCTCCTGGGCCAGTCCCAACCTAGACACGCTTGAAGAATGAACGAATATAGACCTAAACTGGAGCGGTCAACAGTGGAAGGGACAGCCACCCCTGGGAACCACAAAAATGTAGTCAATAAGCGGGCAGCTGCAGTGGTAAAGGCTGGCGGAGACGGACGACCACCTCCCCCAAGCAACAAACTAAAGTTAGCACATGAAGTGCAGTTTGGGCGTATCGCCTCGAGCGATAGGCCCTTTGAGTTGGGACTGTTTCCCATTGATTCACCCTACCTTCCCCCCACTTCACATCCCCCCCACACTCCCAGGGGAGCATATACACGGAACGGAGACATATAACTCATACACATGTGGCAGACACTATGGCAAGAGGGCGACACGAGGGGCGAAGGGGATCCTAAGCCAGGAGAAACACCACCCAGACACCAGACGGAATAGCAGCCAAGATCCTTAACACAGATCTGAAAGTTATTACATTAAATGTCCGAGGCATGCACACAGCAAACAAACGATATGCGATCTAGGCCTATATTAAACGACAACAAGCACATATAGCTCTCCTACAGGAGACGCACCTGACGGCGGCAGAGGTGGAACGCCTACACAAAAAATGGCGGGGTATTATTTGTGCCACAACATACTCTGCATTCGCCAGGGGTGCCCTGATCTGGATTAGACCCGGGATCCCATTCAGAGAACAATCAAGAGTAATAGACAAAGAAGGCCGATACTCCCTGATAGCGGGACTACTAGAGGGTAGATCAATTCTGTTCGGAAGCATATATGCCCCCAATGTGGAGCAAGAGCAATACTGGAACCGCCTCACTGGAGTGCTAGCACAATATACATCAATACCATGGTTGCTGGGAGGAGATTATAACTGTACCCTGGACATTGGCCTGGACAGATCCCACCCCCCCTCGGCACAATCCCCCGCACTGAAACAGACAGAACAATTTCGGAATTGGGTGAACCACTGGACACTAGTAGACGCCTGGCGAGAAAAGAACCCAAACATTAAAATATACTCCTTTCACTCCGCCCCACATAATCTATGGGTGAGGCTAGATAGATTCCTCTCCTCCAAAGCACTACTCCCCCAAATACAGCATGCTGACTACCTGGGCAGAGTCCTGTCAGACCATGACACGCATACAGTGACTCTTAGGTGGCGACCCCCCCGTACCCACATGGAAATTGCCTCGGGAATGCCTCACTGATCAGGTGTTCTGTCACACACATGGCGACCACATCCAGGAATACTTCACACTCAATGCAGGCACAGCCACATCTAAGTTGATAGAATGGGACGCGTTCAAGGTCGAAGCCAGGGGACACTGCATCCAACAGATAGTGGGAGTGCGAAAAACACTAGAGCAATCACTGCAAAATGCGGAAGCAAGATTGGCGGACCTAACTAAAAGCATGGATAAAGGAGAGGCTACTCCAGAGCAAGTGGCTGCAGCCAAAACATCTTATGCGGAGACAATGAATGACCTCCGCAAATACAACTTCAGGGTCTATGCTGCCCGGGTACATCGTGAGGGTAATAGGGCGGGAACACTCCTAGCCTGGCTTGCGAAACAGGACACATATATACAACCAATCACCGAGCTGATGGATGCGTCGGGCACTCCCAAACAGTCCCAAGTGGATATACTGGGCATCTTTCACGATTATTACACGGGTATATATCGGGCTCCACCACCGTCGTCACGACAAGTATTGTCCCAGTACTTCCACTCACTGCCTCTACCCAACATCCCACCAGCGGATAGGAAGGCGTTAGAGACAAAGATTAAACCCCCGGAAGTAAACCATGCAATTAGAGCACTGGCACGACGTAAAGCGCCGGGAATAGATGGCTTTCCCCTCAAATACTATACCACTTTCTCAGTCCAGCTGACCCCACGGCTAGTCTCCATGTACGAGGACGCACTACAACGAGGCGAACTCCCGAGCTCACTCAGAGAATCCACCCTGGTGACTTTCCTCAAACCACACAGAGACCCCACACTCCCGTCCTCGTACAGACCGATCACCCTGCTCACCGCGGACTGTAAAATTTTAGGGAAAATTCTGGCGGACCGATATATCCAAGTCCTCCCGCAGCTGATCCACCAAAACCAAAGCTGGTTTCTCCCCAGGCGTAAAGTTTCCCAGAAAATATACGCAGACTCTTCCATATACAGGACAGTGCAAAAGATCAATTCCCACACGCCGCATGCCTAATCCTGGACCTTGAAAAGGCCTTCAATACACTACTATGGCCATATTTATTCACTGTCCTCCGGAAAATACGAGTCGGACCGGTCCTGATGGCATACACACAACTCCTCTATAAGGGCCTCACATCTAGGGTGAGAATGGGGAAGTACATTTCAACCCCATTCCCGGTGGAGCGGGGGACTAGACAGGGGTGCCCCCTGTCTCCCCTCCTGTTTGCCCTAGCAGTGGAACCCCTGGCCATCCGCTTGCGTCAGGGGGGCGGGGCATTCCAATAGCAGACACGGTCCACTGCGTGTCCTTATACGCGGACGACCTTCTGATCTATGTGCGGGATATCACAAGTGACCTTACACCAATTTGGGCAATATTACAAGGCTTTGCAGAGGCCTCCGGTCTCAAGGTCAATTGGGACAAATCCACGATCTATCCACTAAGTCCTCATCTGGCTCCCTCGGAGGTATCGATAGGACCCCAGACACTTGGTTGGAACGCTGCGGCACCCCGGTATTTAGGAGTGAGACTATATCACTCACCCGAGAACCTCTATGAAGGGAATCACCGCAAGACTTTGGCGGGGCTACGTACGGCGGTCGCCTTCTGGAAGACCTTACCTCTGGCCCCTATAGGGCGTGTGGCCCTAGCAAAGATGATTATGGTACCCAGACTGCTTTACTCCTTCACTAATCTCCCTGTAATACCACCCGCTCCTTTTTTCAAGAGTTTGACACATTACTCACAACATTAATATGGGGGGGTGGTAGACACAGAGTGGCCTTACATACACTATACCTACCCACAACGCAAGGGGGTCTGGGAGCTCCTTCCTTCGAAGCTTATTTCTTAGCAGCTCAACTTCAGTGGCTGTCTCATTGGACAGCCGAACGCCACATGGAAGAGACAATCTCCAATGAAGGCAGTATACCCATCCCAGCCCTCCGATGAATCCTGATGCCGGGTACCAAACCCGTACGTACACACCCCCTACAGGTCTCAATAGCCCGCAAATGCATGATGCGTATCCACCGTATGTCAAGAGGTCAGCCCCTCTACTCCCCATTACTCCCATTAGTAGGCTTTCCCCAACGTGAGAAATATTACACTTCCAGGGCCCTTCAGATATGGACCGACCACGAAGTGACAGAGGTCGAGTCACTGTTCGAGGATGGGCAGCTGAGAACATATGCCCAAATGAGAGAATGCTACGATCTCCCACCGGGTCAATTCCTGACGCACAGGCAATTAGTGGAAAGCGCCCGACAATGCTGGGACCTCAATGAGGGGGAACCACCGACACACCCGGTACTCTACACTATTCTGCGCGTGGGTACGGGGAGACACTTAGTCACCTGGCACTACAAAGCGATCCGGGAACTGATCACAGTCCCCTTACAAGTCTTACGACAGAAATGGGAGGACGAGATAGGACGGGTGTTCCATGACAAAGAATGGGAAAAGGCATTAGAATACCCCCAAAAGTTTCTAGGAACGCACGATTCAAAAACATCCAATTTAATATTTTACATCGTGCATACTTAACACCCCACCGGCTCCGCCGGTTTTACCCAGACACACATTTCGCATGCCCTAGATGCCAGACTCCCGAGGCGAATTTTAAACACATGTTCTGGGACTGCCCCACGCTCCAACAGTATTGGGACAGGGTGCACCGGACACTACGGGCAACAGTTAACCTCATGGCCATATCTACATGGGAGGCGTGTGCCCTGGGATTCTTCCGCAGGCGAAGACAGAAAAGGTACAATGCCGGTTTGCGTCCCTAGCCATTCTTTTAGCGAAACGTGGACTAGCCATGCATTGGCGAACCCCAACAGGTCCCCCGGAGGCAGCCTGGGTAGGTGCCAGGAAAAAATGGGGGGTGGCAGAGGAAGAAACGCTGAGCGACGAGGAGGTGAAGGGGATACGGAAACATCCCATCTCTATGGAATGGGCGCAACTATTATTCCAATTTCTCCAGGAGGCGACACCAGAGGAATCACCCGCAGCCACACAATCTCAATCCCAAACTCCACCCCTGTCCCCCATAGAGCAAACGATGACCAACACGAGGCAGCCTCGAGATACGTAAAACCAACTGTGCACCAGGACACTACCAGAAAAGTACCCCTGTCCCGGACGGGAGTTACAACCCCCTGACTCCTCTCCCCCCCGCTGCAAACACTACAACATGCTAACCGCAAACCAGCATTAGCCACATAATAGACAGATAACACGATGCACTCCGACGGCTCTCCACACCTCCCCCCGACCTTTCCCCCCCCCCCCCAGTTAACTGTTTTATACTTCTCCCCCCGGCACCCCCGAAGCCGATGTACCCGCATTGGGAATACGTTTCATGGACACTAGACAGGTGGGTTTACGGGGATAGAGATGGGGACTGAACACCGGCCCACACCTCTGGGACACCCACATACACAGATGCCAAAGAACCTATCGCCACACATGGGATCCAACGGAAGGGTATTCCCCATTTCATCTTGCTGTATCAAACCTGTGATGCAAACTATATGATGGGATATTTGTTATGTGCTGCAATGATACCATCCGATTAACTGCACTTACCTGTCAACATGTGTTAATGATGAGGCACAACTATGTACCATGTAATGAAAAACTCCCAATAAAAAAATGTAAACAAAAAAAAATCATCCTCACATGAGAGAGGTAATCTGGATAGGCAATCGGCAACATGGTTTTTGGCTCCAGCAACATACTCAAGCCGATAGCGGAACTCCTGTAGTCTATATTGCCATTTAGAAATGCGTGGCGTGGCCCTGCCACCTCCCTTGGTGGTAAATCAATCAATCAATCAATCAATCATATCACTTATAAAGTGCACTACATACCCGCGAGGGTCTCAAGGCGCTGGGGGAAGAGGGGGGTGGTGCTGCTACTGATCGAAGAGCCAGGTCTTGAGGAGTCTTCTGAAGGCCAGTAGGTCTTGGGTCTGTCGGAGGTTGGTGGGGAGGGTGTTCCAGGTCTTGGCGGCGAGGTGGGAGAAGGATCTGCCGCCGGCGGTCGTTTTCCGGATGCGGGGGACTGTGGCGAGGGCGAGGCTGGTCGAGCGGAGCTGGCGGGTGGGGGTGTAGAAGCTGAGTCGTCTGTTGAGGTAGGCTGGTCCGGAGTTGTGGAGTGCTTTGTGTGCGTGGGTGAGGAGCTTGAAGGTTATCCTCTTGTTGACAGGGAGCCAGTGCAGGTCTCTCAGGTGGGGTGTGATGTGGCTGCGTCGGGGATGTCGAGGATAAGACGTGCAGAGGCGTTCTGGATGCGTTGCAGCCTTCTCAGGAGCTTAGCCGTCGTTCCTGCGTAGAGGGCGTTTCCGTAGTCCAGCCTGCTGGTGACGAGGGCCTGGGTGACTGTTTTTCTTGTTTCGGTGGGGATCCACTTGAAGATCCTGCGGAGCATTCGGAGGATGTTGAAGCAGGATGAGGAAACGGCGTTGACCTGCTTAGTCATGGAGAGGGTGGGTTCGAGGATGACCCCTAGGTTGCGTACGTGGTCGGTGGGTGGCGGGGCTGTTCCCAGTGATGTTGGCCACCAGGAGTCGTCCCAGGCTGAAGGGTTGGAACCAAGGATGAGGACCTCCGTCTTGTCCGAGTTCAGCTTCAGGCGGCTGGTCCTCATCCATTCGGCGACGGCCTTCATTCCTTCGTGGAGGTGGGCTTTGGCGGTGTGAGGGTCTTTGGTGAGTGAGAGGATCAGCTGGGTGTCGTCGGCGTAGGAGATGATGTTGAGGTTGTGCTGTCGGGCGACGTGGGCGAGGGGTGCCATGTAGATGTTGAACAGCGTTGGGCTGAGGGAGGAGCCTTGGGGTACGCCGCAGATGATCTTGGTGGCCTTGGATCGGAAGGGGCGAGGCGGACGCTTTGTGTTCTGCCGGAAAGGAAGGATGTGGTCCAGTCCAGGGCCTTCTCTTGGATCCCGGTGTCGTGAAGGCGTGTTCGTAGTGTGTGGTGGCAGACCATGTCGAAGGCGGCTGATAGGTCCAGGAGGATGAGGGCTGCTGTTTCTCCGTTGTCTAGCAGGGTCCTGATGTCATCGGTGGCGGCGATGAGGGCGGTTTCGGTGCTGTGGTTGCTGCGGAAGCCGGACTGGGAAGGGTCCAGGATGTTGTTCTCCTCTAGGTAGCGGGTCAGTTGTTTGTTGACGATTTTCTCGGTGACCTTCGCGGGGAACGGGAGCAGAGAGATGGGTCGGAAGTTCTTGAGGTCCTTGGGGTCTGCCTTGGGTTTCTTGAGTAAGGCGGTGATCTCGGCGTGCTTCCAGCTTTCCGGGAAGGTTGCTGTCTCGAAGGAGATGTTGATTATTTTCCGGAGATGGGGCGCAATGGCTGTACTGGCTTTGTTGAAGATGTGGTGAGGGCACGGGTCTAGCGGTGAACCGGAGTGGATGGTGTTCATGATCTCGCTGGTGTCCTCGTCGTTGATGTTGGTCCAGGAGAGCAGGCGGTTGGTGGTTGTGGGGGCAGTGGTCTCGGTGGTTGCCGGGGCGGTCGTGGTGTTGAAGCTGTCGTGGATGTCGGCGATTTTGCGGTGGAAGAAGG
The DNA here is from genome assembly GCA_963921515.1 of Calotriton arnoldi. Taxonomy (NCBI): domain Eukaryota; kingdom Metazoa; phylum Chordata; class Amphibia; order Caudata; family Salamandridae; genus Calotriton; species Calotriton arnoldi. The sequence goes on along the minus strand of CAWUFW010016669.1, from coordinate 149,513 downwards.
TGGCCAGTGAGTCGCACTAGGTCTCGCGACGGCTGGATGTCGTTGGTGTTGGAGCTGGGGTTGGAGAGTTCCTTCACGATGTTGAAGAGCTCTTTGCTGTTGTGTGCGTTGTTGTCTAGGCGGTCTTTGAGTGAGGCCCTTTTGGCGGATCTGATGAGGTGATGGTGACTGCGGGTGGCGCTCTTGTGGGCGGCGTAGCTGTCCGCTGTCCGTTCGTGGAGCCAGATCTTCTCCAGTTTTCGGCATGTTCGCTTGGAGGCCTGGAGGTCTTCGGTGAACCAGGTGGCTTTCTTGCTGGTGTGGCTGTTGGGCGGATTCTTGAGCGGGGCGAGGGTGTTGGCGCAGTCGTCGATCCACTGTCTGAGGTTGCGGGCGGCGGTGTCGGGGTCGGAGGGTTCGGCGGGTGGGCTCAGGGCGAGGGTTGTGGTTAGCTGGTCTTCCGTGACTCTGCTCCAGCAGCGGCGAGGCATTTGTTCGGTGCGGTGGTGCGTGGTGGGCTTCCTGTAGGTGAAGTGGATGCAGTGGTGGTCAGTCCAGTGGGGTTCGGAGGTGTGGTTGAAGGAGACGTGTGGGCTTGCGGAAAAGATGGAGTCGAGCGTGTGGCCGGCGGCGTGGGTGGGTGTAGTCACGAGCTGTCTGAGTCCGAGGGTGGCGAGGTTGTCGATCAGGGTGGTGGAGTTGGTGTCCTTGTTGTTCTCGAGGTGGAAGTTCAGGTCCCCGAGGAGGATGTAGTCCGTGGAGGCGATGGCGTGTGTGCTGACGAAGTCAGCGATGGAATCGCTGAACTGTGGTCGGGGTCCGGGGGTCTGTAGATGAGGGTTCCTCTGAGGGTGGTGTTGGGATCGGTGTGGATCTGGAAGTGCATGTGTTCGGCGGTGCTGAGGGTGTCGTCGGTGTTGGTTGAGACTCTGAGGGTGTTCCTGTGGACGATGGCGATGCCTCCTCCGACTCCGTTGGTGCGGTCCCTGCGGGTGATCTTGTATCCGTCCGGGATGGCAATGGCGATGTTGGGGGCTGAAGCGGGATTCAGCCAGGTCTCCGTCAGGAATGCGACGTCTGGGGAGGTTGAGTCGAGAAGGTCCCAGAGTTCGATGGCGTGTTTGCGGGCGGAGCGGGTGTTGAGGAGGATGCATCTGAGGTAGTTGGGTTCTTTCCTGGGCGGTGGTTTGGCGGGGCGGGTGCTGGCGAAGCTGCAGTTCCGGCAGGTGAAGGGCCCTTGGGTGCGCTTCGGGGTGGCCTGGTAGCAGGCGTGATCTTTTCCGGGGTTGAGTGCGTGGAGGGTGCTGGCGTCGTATCGGCGTCTGTTGATGTGGCGGGCGCGGGGGATGCCCGGACCAGGGGGTCTGGCGCTGGGCGCGGTCACGGCGCGGACGGGCGCAGACGGGCTTGCCTTAGGCGCGCCTCGGCGTGCCAGCGGCGCGCCCGCTGCGCACGCCCGCTGCGCGGCCGCACAGCGGCCGCCATAAATGGGGAGGTGGGAGGGAGGAGCAGGGAATGGGGCAGCGAATGGACAGTGAGGGGCGGGGCCGCAGGCGCAGCGGCGGGAAACAGGCACAGAAGGGAAAACGAGCACAATCAGGGCATCAAGGGGGCACAGAAAGGAAAAAAACGAGCACAATCAGGGGCAGCAAGGGGGCACAGAAAGGAAAAAACGAGCACAATCAGGGGCAGCAAGGGGGCACAGAAAGGAAAAAACGAGCCCAATCAGGGGCAGCAAGGGGGCACAGAAAGGAAAAACGAGCACAATCAGGGGCAGCAAGGGGGGCACAGAAAGGAAAAACGAGCACAATCAGGGGCAGCAAGGGGGCACAGAAAGGAAAAACGAGCACAATCAGGGGCAGCAAGGGGGCACAGAAAGGAAAAAACGAGCACAATCAGGGGCAGCAAGGGGGCACAGAAAGGAAAAACGAGCACAATCAGGGGCAGCAAGGGGGGCACAGAAGGAAAAACGAGCACAATCAGGGGCAGCAAGGGGGCACAGAAAGGAAAAACGAGCACAATCAGGGGCAGCAAGGGGGGCACAGAAAGGAAAAAAACGAGCACAATCAGGGGCAGCAAGGGGGCACAGAAAGGAAAAAACGAGCACAATCAGGGGCAGCAAGGGGGCACAGAAAGGAAAAACGAGCACAATCAGGGGCAGCAGCAGGGCACACAGACGGAGCTGTGTGGTGGGGGAGCGACCTACCAGTCAAGGTCAGGGGTCGCTCAAACAAATCGACCAAGGGTTTATGGTCGGTTCTTAAAATGAACTCGTTGCCCCACAAGAAATTTCTGAAGTGTTGGACTCCCCACCACAAACCTAAGGCTTCCTTTTCAATGGTCGAATAGGTACTCTCGGCACCCCTTAAGGTCCTTGAAGCGAAGGCTATGGTTTCTTCACGACCATCACCCCTCCTCTGAAGAAGGACTGCCCCTAAACCAACATTGCTCGCATCAAAAAGTTTAAGGGGACGAGCGTGTACAATTTCTTGTTTGATTGATTCAAAATTGTTGTTGCAGTCAACATCCCATACATACTTTTTTTTTTTTTTAACTTTATTTTCACATTTTTACGTATATCTTCAATACAAATCTTATGGGTCATTGTCATACAGATTATCATATCGGCACATAAACAAGTCACATATTTACGTTTTTCCACCTGTTTCTGTCTTACAAAAATCAATCGTTGCCCGTTATTTTCACATTCATAGCCATTAAAGTAAATTATATATTCTTGCCCATGACAGTAAACTATTCCATCAATGAGTTCTGCTCCAACAGAGATGGTGTAATCCCTAACTTGCATTTATGAACGCGTTTAGTTTGCAATCAGACATCCAGCATTATCCCGCCCCGGGACTTGATTCCTCACCCCACCCCCTTTGGAACTAGACCATGCGCCAGTTGTGAATCTGCAGCTTGTCGCATGGATTCCACATATGCCCGGTATGGGCCCCATATGTCTTGAGGGCGAGATGAACTTGGCATGACGCTAGCATATACTTCACTGTTAATATTACAGTATGCCAGACTACGCAGCCAACCCTGCAGGGTGGGGGCTGTGCTTCTACCCCACATCAAAGCAATCTCTCTTTTGGCCAGTAGTAGCCCAAGGGACGCAAACTGCCGAACCTTCCTAGGGAAGTTCACAGTGTATCCCAATAACGCCACTTCCGGTGTGGGGATGAGGGTCAGATTAATCATTGAACCCAGCACTGAGTGGGTTTGTTCCCAGTAGGTCTTTAACCTGGGGCAAGTCCATGCTAAATGCGCAAAGTCGGCGTGAGGGGCATTGCATTTCTGGCAGTTGTGTGGTCTGGAGGGATCTATCTTATGTGTTTTGGCCGGAGTGCAGTATATGCGGCGCAAAAACTTAAAATGTAACAATTTGTGCCGGCTGTTAAGTGAAACCTCCCTCGTTACCGCACAGCATTTGGCCCATTGTTCCTCGGTGATTTCGTGGCCCAGATCCTCTTCCCATTCCTTTCGCACCTTTTCATCCTTAACGGGCCGTAGGTTCGCACACGCGTTATATAGCTTAGATATGAGATGAACACTTGTCTCGCCCTCAATGATCAGTGTTAAGGGCACAAAAGAGTCAGGCTCAACAGGATAGGAGGGCAGCGTGGCGCGCAATGCTGACCGCAGTCGTCCCAATATGAATCTGTCCATGAAGGGGACGTCATGAAATCGGGCGTCCTCTGACACTGAGAAAATATGCCCGTCTGGAAACAAGTCTCCCACCCTAGTAATGTCAAATTTAGCAAGGGTACGCTGCACCAGCCCCTCACCGGTAATTGGTAACCAAGGGGGATTGGGGAGGGGAAGGGCAGATGAGTACAACATGGGGGCACCAGAGAGCCGTCTTAGCTTGTTCCATGCCCAGCATGTCGTAGACACAGTCTGTATGTCTTCGGGGTCTCTTGGGATGCCCTTTGGAAGCACTGTGTCCAGCTTTTCTGGGAGTACAAAGTCCGCCTCTGTGCGTAGATACGGGATCCGGGCGTCCAGGTGTAACCAGGCATAAGCGTAGCAACTTTGGGCCACCAAATAGTATAGTTGTGGGTCAGGGACGCTAAATCCCCCTCTGTCGTATGGGAGGGTGAGAACCTGCCATCGGACCCGCGCTCGCTTCCCTCCCCAGACCAGTTTAATAAGGAGTGTGCATAGTGTTAAAAAAAACCTGTTTGTAAGGGGGATAGGAATGTTATTAAAATAATACAGAAATTTGGGTAATACCACCATTTTAATGATCGCCACTCTGCCCGCTATAGATAATGGTAACCGCAGCCAGCGTTCCACCTGCGTCTCCAAGGCACTTATTGCCCGACCATAGTTCAGGGTGAGTATCTGGGCAGCGTCCTGGTGTATATGAATGCCCAAATATTTAACCGACTCCCCGCCCCATTCAAGAGGGAAACCGCAGTCCCATTGGACTGTGCTTGCAGTCAACGGGAAAATCACTGATTTATGCCAGTTGATGCCTAGCCCTGAGAAGCGGCCGAACCGAATTATTTCCCTGATTAGTGGTTCCAGGTTGTTCTGCGGCTCCCGAACATAAAGGATAGTATCATCTGCATAAAGTGAAACTAATAGGGGGCCAGTATTAAACTGCAATCCTCTATCTAGGTGTCTCTCCTGAAATTGACGGATTAAAGGATCCATGGCCAAAATAAACAAGAGAGGAGACAGCGGGCAACCCTGCCGGGTCCCGCGGGAGAGAGCGAAAGGGCTGGACAGGGTGCCATTCAGGCGGAGTCTTGCCGTAGGCTTGCTGTACAATAATGCGGTGGTGGCTATAAAGCCCATGGGCATGCCCATGCGACGCATAACTGATAAAAAAAAGGGCCACTCCAGGGAGTCGAACGCCTTTTCAGCATCCAACAGGATAGCCGCCGCCGGCACTTTCGGATCTATTCTATGGAGTACCGAGAAAAGTGTTCTGAGATTCAAGGAGGTGGAGCGGTGTGGGACGAAACCCGATTGGGCCGGGGAGATGATGAACTCCATTAACTGCGAGAGGCGGATAGCAACTATCTTTGCTAATATTTTGTAATCTAAATTGAGAAGCGAAAGGGGTCTGTATGAACTGCAGCGCGAAGGGTCCTTGCCGGGCTTGGGAAGGAGAATAATGACCGCTTCGCATAGTGTTGGGGGTAGGGATTGACTTTCAAGTGCTTCCGCATACATCTCAATCAGCTGTGGTGCAAGGATGTCCTTGTATGCTTTATAAAAATCTCCGGTGAACCCGTCCAAGCCAGGGGCTGAGGAGCCGCGCAATGAGTCTATCGCCCGAGGACATCCTCCTCTGATATGGGTTCAGCTAAAAAATCCTGCATGTGCTTCTCTAAGTACACCAGCGCAATTTCTGATAGGTAGTCCTCTTGGGCTGTGGTATCACTCCCGAGTTTGGTAGCGTACAAGGATTTGAAGTACCCCAAAAACTCATCCCGGATGTCAGAGGTGGAGGTGAGTGTTTGGTTTGTGGTCGTGTGAATTTCTGTAATGTAGGCCTTGCTATATGGAGGGCGGATCAGCTGTGCCAGTACCCTGCCGGGTCGCTCTCCCTCCCCGTATTGTCGCGCTGACTGATATTTACCCAGGTGTAGGACCTCACGGTCCGCCACCTCTCTGAATTCAACTAGCAGAGCCAGCCGCCTTGCCTCGCCCTCCGGGCCCTCAGACTGGGCTGATGCGGCATCGAGATTTGCAAGGTCTCGTTCTATACGTGCCAAAGTGTTGCGCAGATCTTTGAGCACTCCGGAATGCTTCGCAATGCAGACCCCTCGTATGTAGGCCTTGAAACCCTCCCACAGAACCGCCCAAGTATCTACAGATCCCGTATTTACGGCAAAGTATTCTTCTATAGCATCATGGATCTCTGTATTAAAGAGATCATCATGCAGTGCTCGGCTGGGAAATCGCCACTGCCGCTCGTAGCCCTCCGGACGTAGGACCTGCAACTGGATTTGTACCGGGGAATGATCAGAATATGTTCTGGGCAGGGCCCCCATGGACCGGAACCAACCAGCAATGCCTGGGGAGATTAGCCAAAAATCTATCCTAGTCCAGGTGTTGTGTTGGCCGGAGTAGTGGGTGTATTCCGTGTGTGCGGGGTTGTGCTGGCGCCAGATGTCTAGCAGGGAACTATGTTCACAGAGCTCCAGTAACGCACGGCGCGCCTTGGGTTTGGTGTCCGGGGCAGTGGCAGTGCTATCTAGCCGGGGTTCAATAACAAATTGAAATCGCCTCCTAGTAATAGGAAGCAAGGATCTAATCTGGCTAATTGGGCTTGCAAGGCATGGAAAAAATCTGGTGAGTCTGTGTTCGGGCCATATATGCAAACCAATGCCACTTGGTGTCCCATGAGCGTACCCTGAACAATTACGTATCTGCCTTCTATATCTCCCATCACGGAGCGGGGGCTAAAGGGTACCCTCTTGTGTATAAGGATAGCCACGCCCCTGGCGTAATTGCTGTAGTTGGCGAAATACCTATGTACCCCCCAGCTTGCAGCAAAACGGGTTTTGTCTGACTTAGGTAAATGCGTTTCCTGCAAATAAACAATATCCACATTATGTCTCAGCAAATAATGAATAACCTGCTTCCGCTTACGCTTGTCATTTAATCTCCTAACGTTCCAGGACATTAAAGATAGGCCGGACGGGCCGCATTTTTTGCCTAACTGGGCCATCCAGGGTGTTCCTCTAGCATGACGCGATTATGTAACGGTGCGTGACGTGTGGTTGTGACATTGACCATTGCTGCATTGGACCCAAAATGTTGAAGTAAACAAACAATAATCCCCACCCTCCCCCCACCCAACCTCACTACAACCAAAGCGAGGCAAACCCATACACTACTGTAGAAGTTGAAGAACCAATTGAATTTACAGGTAAATGAAGAACCCAGCGAAGGGTATTTCCGAAAATACAAAAACAATCCCCAGGTATGCACCATGAGGGATGGCAACGCCACGTAAGTCGGCCAGCAAATGAAAACGTTGCAATAACAAATATGTAAACATTCTCCCCCAGCGGTGGGCTATTAATGCAAATGTACACCCCTGCGGGCCTCAGTCTGTAGCGGAGGTTGAAAATAGTTCTGCACTGGTGTCTGACCCACTGCGTGGCGGGGAGGGCCCCCTACTTCCGGACCCAGCTCGAGTATTGTTTTGTTTGAATGCATTGCAAAACTCTTGTGCTTCCGTGGGAGTATCAAAGATGCGCGCCCTACCACCGACATCCACTTTTAGCCTGACGGAGTACAGCAGACCATACTTTAAGCCCAAGTTTCTGAGAGTGGCCTTGACCCCATTGTATTTCCGACGAGCGTCTTGCACCATCACCGTGAAGTCGGGGTAGAAGGTTAGTTTAGAGCCTTGCCATGTAGTGTCTCCTCGCTCCCTGGCGAGTCTCAGAGCTGTGTCACAGTCTCTGAAGTTCATAACTCGGGCGATAATGGGTCTGGGGGGGCATCCTGGGTTTGGCCTCGGTCCCAAGGACCGGTGCGCATGCTCGATCACAAACCCCTGAGTGAAGGAATCTCTCCCAAACAAATCTGCCAACAGCGACTCAACAAAAGTGTCCATACGTCCCGTAGCAGTGGATTCAGGGACACCTAAAATACGAATGTTGTTGCGCCTACTGCGCGCTTCGAGGTCTTCATTCTATATTGCTACCTCTTTGAGGATGCATTCGACCCGCTCCAGACGCTTCATGGACTGAGCTGCGCCATCTTCAATGTCCGAAATGCGGGCCTCCGCCTTGTCCAGACATCGATCATGCACCTGGATTTTGGCCCCCATGTCCGCCAGGCTCTTATCTAGGGCGTCGAATCGGCCATCCAGGGCCCGGAATCCGGCCCTCATCTCTTGTAGCATGGACGATGTGAGAGTGGGGAGGTCGTCTTGGGGATCCAGGCTCTGGGCGTTGTCAGCCATGTTTGGGCCTTCCTCCGCTGGCCTGTCCGTGATTTTCTCGAATGGCAGAGTCCTCTGTTTTGGGTCCTTACGGCCCATACCTCGAATCCGCAGCAGTTCAGCCGCCCACGAGCTGGCAATCGCAATATGGGACTATTATGCAAGTCAACTCAGGCCCCCCGGTGTCCTACAACCGCGCTCCAGCTAGCGCAAGTTCCAAAGCTGCAATGGGCTCAGTTCGGGACCGCCCTTGAAGGGACATCAAATGGGTAGGTTTTAATAATCAGCGCTGCAGTATCCTGAAGAGCCCGTCACAGGGGCATTATCCGGGCCCCGTTTCCGCTGGCATAGGCGAGGAAGATCTGCTCTGTCTCTGGTGCCCTCTCACATCGCTTGCAGTGTCCTGCTACCGGTTTGCGCCACTCGCAGCTGTATTGGGCGGTGTCAGGACCAGTGCCCACCAGCAATAGTAGTAATGTCGCTATCAGGCCCAATTGGTCTGGAAAGTGCAGGCCCCATCTGAGGGTCAAGTGTCGAGGCCCTACGGTGCGTCTCCTTGTCCGCAGCGCGTCGTCTGCCTCTGGAGGGGTCAAGGAGCTGGAATAAATCCCGAGGCTCTGTCCGCCGAATGGTCAGGCGGCAGGGAGTGGGGACCACACCACCAGGCAGCCGGTCGCAGCGATCTAGGGGCCGGCGCCAGCGCACCCCCCCCCCCCCCGGGGCTCTGCGTCGCCAAGCCTTCACCCGATAACCGGGAAGGAGCACAGCGGGCCCTGTCCCCGCCGCATCCCTGATAGTGCGGCTGGCCTAGTCGCAGAGCGGCGGGAGCGCAAATCGCAGACGCGCCCGCTTCACTCCGAGGTAACCTAAGGGGGGGGATGCCGCCGCCACATGACCGGCCCATCCGCCAACGCAGCAGACCCTCACTCACCGATGCACACCCTCTTCCCAGCTCGCCGCTGCTTCAGCTCGGCGCGTGGTGAGTCTTGGGCTCGCGGAGACAGCCCACCGGATTCAGGGCACCTTCAGCAGCAAAATTCCGCCGTCTGTGGGGTTCGATCTCGGCTGTTCAAGGGGGAGAATGTAGTAGTTGCTGGGCCAGACCACGGAGCTTCAACAGCAAGCGGCCATCTTGGTCGCTTGCGTGGCCACGCCCCCAACATCACATACATACTTTACATTTTTCTTTAGCAAGTTCCGCATGGAAGCGGTTTTGGTGGAAAAGTTACTGACGAATTTGGCGTAATACTCCACTAGCCCTAAATAGGAGCGAAGTTGGTCCTTGTTCAAAGGTGTGGGTGCATTCTGGATAGCCTCAATGATCTTCAGTTTGGGTTCAATTCCCTTGTGTGAGATATGATGACCAAGGCAATCAACACCCTCTTGGAGGAACTTGCATTTATCTGCCCTCAACATTAAACCACAAGATTTAATAATGCTCAGAACATGCTTGACCCTCTCATCGTGCTCAGATTCTGTCTTCCCATAAATGAGAATATCGTCCTAAAAAAATACGACTCCAGCAATGTCCCTAAATAGGTTGTTCATCAATCTCTGAAACACTGCTGAAGCCGAGGCAAGGCCAAAAGGCATGCGAATGTAGCGATAAGCACCCTCTGGAGTGACAAAAGATGTTAGATGTCTAGGGGCCAGATGTATCAAGAAAAATTGCGTTCGCAAACGCCGAAATTGACAGAATTTCGGCATTTGCGAACGCAATTTTGCTTAGTGGTATGTATTAAGGCAAAACTGCCTCGCAAAATAAGGAATCGCAAAATCTGCGATTCCCTATTTTGCGATTGCATTTAAGGAATCGCAAATTGCGATTCCTTAAATCCAAAGTAAGAAGCACCAAAAAGTGAAATTTGGCCTTAAGGAATCGCAAATTACCACCAACTTCAAGTTGGTGGTAATATGCGATTTCTTTGAAAAATTCACTTTTTAGCATTTTTCAAAGTGCCATGTGGCGCACATACATGCCCTTAGGGCATGTATGTGCGCCACATGTGCACACATACATATTTCAGGGGTGCAACAGGGTGTCAAAAGGACACCCTGGCACCCTTGAAATTGCATTCTCAATTTGCGATTCTCTAATTGCGATTCGCAAATTGAGAATGTCTTCCCATTCATTCCTATGGGCCTCTACGCCCATAGGAATAAATGGGAAGGTATTCCTTAATTGCGAATCGCAATTTGCAATTCGCAATTAAGGAATATTAAGGAATCGCAAATATTATTGCGATTCCTACATACATAGCATTTTGCGATTCCTTAATAGCAATTCGCTAAAATTCGCTATTAAGGAATCGCAAATGCAATCCTTGATACATCTGCCCCCAGATTCCTTACACAGCTCAATTTGGTGATACGCTGGAAAAATATCCAGGGAGGTAAAAAACCTGGCACCCTCCAGAGTGGCCAACATCTCGTTGATGTTTGGTAGTGGTTGACGATCAACCCAGATGTTAGCGTTGAGATCTCTCAAGTCAACACACATCCTGAGAGATTTGTTGGATTTCCGCGCTAAAACAATGGGGGCCAGCCATTCCGAACCTTCCATAGGTTCAATAACCCCTGCTGTACACAGACGTTCCAATTCACGCTTGAGTTCATTATGTAGACTCAAGGGTACCTTGCAAACTTTATGAGCTACAGCCTATGCACCATCCTTGAGTACAATGCGATGCTGAAAGCCCTTTAGTTTCCCAAGTTCACCATTAAATACCTCAGGAAAAATGTGTGCCCACTTGTCATTGGATAGCTGAGTAACAGTGTGGGCAGGGGACGCATCAGGAGATGAGATTATAGAATTGGCTGAGGGCATTGCGGGACACCACCATATCAGGATGATTAGGGTCTAGGACGATATTAAGAGCGCCCTGCTCGTCCCACCCCAACAAGTTCGCACCATCCTTGACTACAAACACAGTCCCTGTAGCTTGATCAGCATTAAAAGCCAGATTTGCCAAAAACTTTCCTAAAACTTCCACTCTTTTACCCCTATATGCAAAGATTTTGATGTTAGACTGTTCCAATTGGACACCGACTACTTTGCTAAAATCCTTGACATTGATGAGGGTAAAAGGCGAACCCGAATCTGCAAGAAAACTAAGGCAAATCCCATTAACACCAATGTTGCACGAAGGAGATTTCCTTTTGTGAGACCCCCCCAAAGAAGATAGTTCGACAACACCTTCAGCGTGAGACGATGAAGGGGACAACATCAATAGTTCGTAGTTCTCATCATCAGAATCCATCAGGTTTTCTGCAATGGCCTTCACCACCTGAGTAGAACTCTTCTTAACCATGACAGCTTTGCACATTCTGGAGTAGTGACCTTTCTTTCCACATTTATAACAAGTTTGATTCAAGGCAAAACAAAGGGGTCTATTAGGATGGCGGGCGGAAAACCACCCCGACCGCCATGGTAGCGAAAAACAACCGCCCGCCGGTACCGCGGCAAAACCAGCGGCCAGATTAGGATGTCCCGCCCCAAAAAAACGACTGCGGCGGTAAGAGCCACCGAAAAACCGCTCGTAGCGGGCGGAGAAGGCGAAAACCCGTCCGCGGCGGTCGGATTCTCGGAGGAAAAAAATCAAACCGCTGCCACGACAGCGGAGACACCGCACGGAACATTAGGATATCACCGATGTGACCGCGGTACGTTCCGCTGAATCCGACCGCCGAAAATGCCAACAGTGATGAATGGGAGAGCTGATGGGGAAATACTGGCACCCTCCCAGGAGCAAATGAATGAAACTCACCAGACATAGCAGGTTTGCTCAGAAACAGAGTGAAATATATTTATTGGTACCAAATGCATGCATCATTGCTAATTAGCAAGGAAGAAGTCAGGTCTCCAGCCTTAGGGGCTCTCAGACTGCTTCTTCCCAGAGTGGCTGTTTTCTGGGTGCTATATATGTTTAGTAATGCCATGTCAGCGGAACTAGAATAAGGCAACAAGCCAAATATGGCTAACAGGGATGTGCAAGATCTGCACCATGCCAATTATAAACAGCTGGTTATAGGCAGACCAGAAAGGCTGGCTCGGCACTGTGTAAACAACCTGCACAACCAGATAAGGAAACTTATGATGACGTCAGGACAAGGAAAGTGACCTCTAAGGCTTATTCAGAATAGCTGCTGGAAGCTTGTCCAGGCAAGGTCAGATAGGAAGCCCTTTGGAGCTCTGGGCCTCATGTTAGTGTGAGTGCATACATATGAATTTAAATGGATATACATATATATTTTGCGACAATCCTCCCTTTTGGATAGACCTATCCAACATTAGTGTAAAACCAAAATATATGTATATATGAAGGAAACATTAGTTACATATCTTTGGATGGCATTACACAGTGTTTGCATAAAATACATATATTGTCACATTGATACATCCTGATGAGATCATTATTGTATCAGCAGGCTGTTGTGATACCGGCAGCATACTCATAATTAAGTGTCCAACAAATATTGTTTTCTCTGTGCAATGCATAAGGCCACATTGTCACTTAGTCACTCAGTTCCCAGGCACTTTCTGCAAGTGTCAGTAATTTAAAGGCACGCAGTGAGCGGTCATCTGCTTCTCCTCCTGGTCCGCAGTCGTTTTGTTCAGGGGCGGTTTCACGGACCTGCCCTGCGTTGTCCTCTTCAGTCTATTTTTCTGCAGGTGCAGACCATCACCTTTCTTCGAGACTGCGTTGTGTACTTCACTCAACAGCATCTGTTTATGTCACGTCCCTCTGACACTTTATTATGGCCCCCATGGATCGTAGAAATGGTCTGGTCTGTCCTCTTCTTGACTGCTGTATTGCGCAGGTCCTCTGGTGACAGATGGTGATCAATTTCTGGTACCGTCCTCTCAGGCGTTGGGGTGCTGCCCTGCATCTTGTCTCCTCAATCCATTCATGGCGTTGGTTCACCGTCTGTGGTTCAGTCCACCTAGAACTAAAAGAAACAGCTTTTATTTTTCTCACCATGACCATGTCTCCATAATCGCTTTAGAAGTCTTTGCCCCATTGCAGGCAGTACTAACGTCAGAGCATCAGGCCATTTCAGGCCTGTCCCATCAGTTGCTTGTAATTTTTTTTTTTTTTTTTTTGGAGCTCATTTACTCCTCCTGGCCTCAAGTTGGAGGGTGGTATGGGGTATGCGTGTTATACTTTATTCCCAAAAACAACCTCTTTAGCATAAATGTAGTCACTAAGTGATCTCCTTCTATCGCTATTTATGCCCTGGTGGACCCCTAACCTTGGAGAGCTGGCTTTCCTGAAGCACTGCGCACTCGCCGCTGCAGCATTCCTCCCTGTTGGACACACCTCCATTCATTTTGAAAACGTATCCACCCTCACCAGTAAATATTTAAATCCATTCACTGGGAAGCAACATGCATTTATCCTCCCTTGTGCAATATCAGATGGTCCCTGCTCCAGTCTTGTAAGGGAAAGGAACATACTGCGTGGGTGCGCAGGCATCTCATCCTGGTAGGCCCATACTCTCTTCATTATTCGGCTCACATACATCATCAATCCACCCTCTATGTTCATCTGGTGTTGCAGACCATTGTGCTTCCTTTACATTAGCTTGCAATAATTGTCCCTGAATGAGCTGTATTTTTGGGAATGCTTTATTCATTAGTCCCATCTGCACTGGCTGTAACATGCTTTCATTTAATGCTGTGTCAGCGATGGCATCACCTTTGGCTAACTTAGTATTAGCTCCTGTGTAGGCTTCACATTTTATTACCGCTATCCTGGTGTATAATAGTATTGCTTTAAACAAGATCCTTACTAAAGGACCATTTTTAATAAGGCGCCCTGTTTCTGTTATGAATCCGTGATACTTCCACAGCTGGCCACAAATAAGAACTGCAAAGCATAATGTGAGTCAGTGTAAATGTTAACAGTTTTACCTTTGACTAGTATTCATGCTTTTGTTACAGCATACAGCTTATCTTACTGGGTAGATGTTTGAAGTGACAGAGCTGCACTTTCAACTTTGTTGTCTGCAATTGCTATGGCATACCCTGCTCTGTAATTAGTGTATATCCGTCTGCTGAAGGAACCATCAGTGTACCACTCATATAGTCTGTCTTTCCTAATAGTGTCTAATCTTGGCGTGGTGCCGTTTTCTACAATCTCAACACCAACTTACTTAGGGGTCTCATCTGTCTCTAAGAGAATGGATCTCATCAGAATAACCTATTGCAGGTTATACTTTTGCCAAATTAACAGGTGGGCATCTTATTATGACATTACAATTAGACAGCATGGTGCCATTATAACCTGTGTGCCTGCCAGCGGAAAATGTTGTGTCGATCCAGACAATAACAACAACCGTCACAAATGCATCCGCACCAAATGTGGCACCTAGACAATACAAGTATAGTCCAACACAATGAGAGCCGTCCTCTCTACCATCACAGCTGCTGACCCCTAATCACTGCAGAAAGCAAAGTCACATAGTTGTGTCTCACAGGCCTTTCTTTTCCAGCTGTGTCAGCACACCATTGGCAGCACCACTTCATTTGCAATGTTATTTTGCTCTGAAACAGAGATGGAAAGGCAATTTGTAGTCAGGCAGTCCCCATAATGGCGCAGTCATGGACCCATTGGTGGCAGCAGTTCATTTCCCCAGGAAGGACATCATTCCTTTCTTGGTGGGCAGGAGATGAATGCCCTGAAACAATTTTATTCTGTCAGGTGGCATGCGGCGTGTATCTTGGAATATCACAAAACCCAGGTAAGTCACCTCTTTTTGGCAGCACTGGCATTTTGACAATGAGGCTTTGTGTCTTCTCTCCTGGAGGTAGTTCAGCAGAGCTACAGTGTCTTTTTCACAGGCTTTCACAGGCCTCAAGTGATGAAGATGTCACAAGGAGGTCATCATCATACTGCAAGACGATGCTACCACCTTCCAGGCATAGGTGGTTTGAGTTTCTCTTTAGTGCATGTGCATTGACCTTGGGACTCACAGTGAATGAAGTGTACTGGGTAACCCAGCATGACGGCAAAGAGGCTTTCACTCTGTAGATGGACTTTAATGCTAAAACCCACTGAGGAGAGAAAAATACTCTGCCTCTACAGGTATAAATAATAATATAGTACTGGTGTCAGGCACAACAGGCTCTAAGGGAACCACAAGTTCATAAGGTAATCACTTTATGGGGACAGCATGTTTTCACCACCCTCTTTTTTATTTTTTTTATTTTAAATATCACTTTATGGTGAGGGCATTTTTCCAAACCTCTCTGTTCCCTAGTTCTACAACCTTATTGTTAGTTATGTGTACATCCATCCATTTCCTTTTCATATGTAACACACTGCAGTCTAACAGCATCATTCATCATCTCTCAACACATCCATAAGTGCGCTACAGGTGGTGCATACAACAGAGAATCCTTACTGAAGCTGCAAGCAGCAAGTGCCCTGTTCTAACCTATCCTTAGGTATTTGTGAGTAAATTCCATTTATTCAAAAGAATAATATACTGCTGCTCACTGTCACTCTATGGTGTGCTGCTTCATGGGCCTGCCTGCAAGACTGGAGGTGAACTTCAGAAGGAATTGTGGCAGACAGGCCTTCAAGATTAACCCATACTTGCCACTGCTAGGGTCCACCTGCTGGTGCTAAGATACCAGGGCTTTTAAGATCTTGCGGAGCCTTCTAAGGTCTAGCATGGGAATGTGCTCCCTCAGGGGGAGTGGTCTGGTGGACTGGTAATGAAGGCTGAACCTGGTTCCTCAGTTCCAAATTCAGCCGCTCTGACCATAGTGCCACATCCTCTACCCCACAGAACACCATACTGCCCCACTGAGAGAAACTTGCACTGCACTGACCCGCTATAAACACCTGGATGTGACTCAATTCAAATTACGCCTAGACAAGAGCAATATACTGACTAAAAAAATTAACAACATCCTAGAACAAGCATTGGAAATGCAATAGGTCTCGCATTTTTTAAAGTTAGAGCTATTGGCATTGTAAATGGCAATGTCTGTTACCTACTAAGGGAGGATGGAGGGAGCAGTTGGTGTCGGAGTGTCAAAATGCTCTGTTGGAGAGTGACTGGCCAAAAGTAAACCAAACAAGCAGCGACTTTTAAAACAAGTCCACATCTGAAAGCCCAATGTCTCGACCTGCCACCTGTAAAGACCTGTAAAGTGTTATTGCTGATCCGCAGAAATAATGGTTTTGGATAATGAGGCTGAGCCTGGAGTGTCAGAGTATTCCATAAATTACTCATCAAATCTGCCTCTACAATCCATTGACTATGTAGTCAAAACTTTGGGAAAGATGTTCTTTAAATGTATAGCATGGTCCCATTTCCAAAGATTTGTGCCAAGGGTCAGTGATGAAAACGGCTCCCAGCACCCCCTTTCACGCCCCCATGTCCACCTCGTTGAAAAAGGTAGGTTTTATCAGTGCTGAAGTAGTGCTTTATGGGGCAGATTTACAGTGCTGCTCATGGTTCCCAGACTGGCTGTTTCTTCCTTGGTCATGTGTGGTGTGCAGCAAGTCTTTTGGCCGTACAGTGCAGTTCACGGTCCCCTAAGTCATGCATGGCGTGCAAGTCTTTGAGCCACACTTCTGCTTTTAGGACTGCTCGTATTGATTGTTGTATATATTGACCATTCCATTACATTCCCTGATTGTGACTACTGGAATATATACACTTTGCATTGATTCATCGCAAACACTCACTTGCCTTGGAATGTTACATAAAAGGTAACAAATCTTTAAAGTGGTTTTTCCTGTTGGTACAGAGAGTAGGGGTGGGGTGCCACAAAATATTAACCTTAGCTCACCAATAAGTAAAATCCCTGCAGCAGCTGAAGAATTCTGAAAACCTAATTGTGTGCATCTCACTGCCAACGCCTGGTAGTGCTAGACGAAAGCCAGACTACGGATGCCAGGAAGCACTCGTTCCGCAGAAAATGCCTACAAGCTCCAAGTTATGAATAATTCGATTGGGATGCCAGAAAATTGAGCACCATGAAATGCCAAAAACATCAGTACAAGCAGAGGAATGCTGTCATTTTATGCAGTGCATATGCACAACGTTGGCAATGCGCATAAAGGAGGTGGCATTAACCATACTTACACACCCATGATATATTGTATAAGGCCGGTGCTACTGTCACCGAAATGCAGGATCGAATTGTACCCAGAATGCACTTCTGTCACAATAGATGCTGTGACTGTGACCCAAACGTATGCTTACACTAAGAGAGACAGACGAAGGGGGCCGGGAGTGGTGATGGTGGCAGCTGGGGAGTAAGATGGGGGCTTCGCGAGTGTCACGGGAAGCCCGTCACAGAGGGAAAATAAGTCTGGCATGCAAGTGTCCGTGGCGGGCTACTGACCTGGCAACTGAACGGCAAACCACTGCTTACAGACTGAGCACCGGTGGGAGGGGGAGGATCAGGACACAGAGGTCTGTGTAGTTAATCCATGAGAAGGAAAGCCACACTAGTGAGAGGGAAAGGAGCGGGACACATGGGACTGTAGCGGAATCCACAAGATGGAATGCTGTGCTGGTGGGAGGGGGGGAGCGGGATACATGTGTCTGTGCAGGGAATCCACATTGCGGTTTGGATGCGGCGGCCGCAAGTGGACATTGTGAAACCAGGGGGGGGGGGAGGAGCATTGCGGTCTAGAGGCAGCGGCCACAAGTGGCCGTTGTGGAAACAGGAGGCAGGGGTTAGCATTGCGGTTTGGAGGCGGCGGCTGCAAGTGGCCATTGTGAAAACGGGAGGCAGGGAGGATTAGCATTGCAGCTTGGAGGCAGCGGCCGCAAGTGGCCATTGTGAAAACAAGAGGTGGGGGGAGTTAGCATTGCGGAATACGGCGGCGCGCGACATGGCATTAGTAGCGCTTGTGAAAAGTGCTGCTAAAGAAATAACAAATTAAACCAGTGGTGTGCGCGCGCACCACCGAGGAGCGGGGGGAGGGAGCGCGGCAGCGAGGCGAACGCGCGCTGCTGCGCGTGCTAGCCACCGTCGGGAATGGGCGGAGCAAAGGCGGGACATGCGCCCGCCTTTGCCCAATTGCGTGCTGGCTTTTTTTTTAAAAAGCACACGAAAGCCAATGGCAGCCGCGGAAAGCAAAACCACACGCACGAGCGTGTGGTTAGCTTTCTAAAGCCCTTTCTAGAGGTCTCGCTCTGCGCACTGCAACGCTAGGCGCGAGACCTAAAAAGCAAACACTCATATGTAATGCAAGATTAAGTAAAGCATGTGAAATGTATCCCTTTATCTCCCACCTTAGTGGAAACATGAGATTCTCCTTGGGCGTGTCTGATACCTTCATCCTGAAACACTGTGCAACAATAACACTGATACCCTACTTTTATGTACTCTCTGGTAGCTACGCGGTGCCCCTTGATAATGTTATTCAGTAGGATAAACCCCACCCTGCATATCTCCTACACTGGTATTATTTCTCAAGAAAACAGTGATATCCCCATCTTCTCCTAACAGAATATGCAATATTTCCTTTAGCTAATGTTACCTGAAACAGATCTGTGGGGTCCAATATAGTTCCAGGAAGGCTTAATCTAGGCACATGATAGCCTCAGACATCATCAGAGCTACGTTTATTTTAACATTCTGTCAAATGAGCAATTTTTTTTAAATGCTATGATCTTATTTGTAAATTACCTGTAGTGTTTTATCCTACAATGTTAGAATCAGGAAATGTAATTAATACAAAGGAATTAAGTTGTTAAACTACTCCTCAACATTACAAGCAGGTATTATATATATCTATGTTTTTCCTATTTAGAACAAGTGGCACTGGAGTGTGCGTTTGCTTAACACGTGTTACAGGAAGCGCTTGCTGTAACCCAAAATAGAAGCAAAACTACTGACGAGGAATATCTTCCCCGTTCAACCAAATACAGCCCTGTTTATTCATTTATTTATATTATTACTGCAAGGGCTATAGACTAAATGTACAACTTGCATTTACACAATTATATATGTACATGTATACAGCAGGAAATGCTGTGATGCTTTCATAGTTTAATGTAGGCCCCTAAAAGTGGAAATCACACACTGGCACAGTGGCTAACCTTAGATAATAAAAGTGCTCAAACCCCTGCGTGGACATTTTGCTTTTAGCAGTGCTACAGAACTTGGCCTCTGACCCTTAAACCTGTTGTCCCCTGTCTGAGCAAGGATATCCCCATGTGGCTTATTTGTTCAAAGAAACTTCTCCAGAAGCATGACTGAGGGTGCGTGCCTCCGTGGTGATATTTTAAAAGGTAGGATCAAACTTTTGCTGGTTTTATTCTTTATTCTTGTGCAGTATGGCTCAACATTTAAAATGTTAGAATTTGAGACTGCAGCCATTAGGTCATACTAGAAATCATATTTTAGGTTTGTCACTAAGATACAGAAATATTGGCATTGTTAGAGAAACTAATACTGGCCCTTTTACTTTAGTACACAACATAATTTCCCATTTAGATATTGAAATCTGAATGCGTACTTTGCACATGTTTAATTTTTACATTGCTAATTATTAGACATTATAAAGATCATAAAAATGCAAAAACGTTTTTAGTGCAATAACTTTTAATAATATTTTACATGTCGTCATTAATGGATAATAATCACTAACCCTATGGTTGTTTGTACATATGAAAAGCAAGCCTCATTCCTTTCATTTTGTCTTTAAATGCATTTATTTATAACACCCACAAAGCTTCTTTTGAAACTAAGCACAGAAGCTTTAATGAAACATAGAAAGTTTGTTTCACCCTTTAGAAATAAGTAATTATTTACCGTTTAGAAATAAGTAATTATTTACTATGAGATCCACAAATGAATTTAAAAAAAAAAAATTTATGTCCTAGTTGTGTAATACACACAAATTCGTTTTTGTCTGTGAGGCCTACTCTTTTCCTATTTAGTTCCTTTTCCTAGGAAAAGTTAGTTTTAACATTACCATGTTACAATTATTATTATTTTTAATTTTATATAGGTCTAGATATACTCAAAAGGTTTCAGAGCGCTTTATTTGTTATCAGATAACATTTACAAGTGGTACATAAAACATGAACAATCCTTAATACATCAATTATGTACAGAAACAAACACAAAATATCTTCTATGAAACACAGGACAATGTATGCAAAGTCCATTCTCTTTTATATGGAATGCTAGGCAATTCTGCCTCGAGTTTTAATTCAAATTTTTACCATTGTGGGAATATAATAATTGAATGTTCACACATCTATACTTTGTTACTGCTTCACTTTCCATAGTAGCGTGCAGCTACTTAACATATTTCATATAATTGATATTCTTACCTTTATCTGCAGGGCTATCTGGTCATGATTTGTTTTGAACGTTTCTCTCCTGCCAGTTTTTTAAACAACTTTCTAGTGGGCTTACCATGATTTTCTTCTGAGATCCCCTCTTATGAAATGTGTTTTTTTTACTCACAATATGTACGTGCACCCTGAAAGATAAATACAAAAGGTCTCCTACAAAGGAAAAGTTGTTAGGTAGTGGATAGAATGAGTTAAAAAGAGGAAAATCAACAGTTATGGACCAGCCAGAGACATCACATATAAAACCCATTTGCTTTTCTAATGCACTAATGCGCTCCATTTTTTATATAAATCAAAGAAACATTTCAAGGAAACATAGAGGTCCAGTACTGAAGATCAATACCCTATTTAAATGCAGTCATTCATCCATGACAAACTACGCATATTTCAAACTCACTTCCCTGTGTTCCGGTGCAACCTGCAAATCAGAAGCTCCACTCACTCTATTCTGGGAGGGTTTCTTTTTCTGGGGAAAATTAATACCCCATCCTAACACAGGGTCTTCTGCAATGGATTTTATAAGCCCCCTAAGGGCCAGCCATTTGTCAAAATCTATTGACATAAAGTAACTTAGTTACTTATCAGTCACCTGTTTCACTACTTCTTATGTGTGTAGGTACACATACATTATTCTCCAACCCAGGCTCTCCTGCAGTGGAAGCCACATATCAATTAGTGTATTGATACAGAGAATATGTCAATATTCTCTACAGTCCCCTGGTTTAAATGCCAGTTAATGCCCTTTTTTATTAATACTATGTGTTAAATACGCATTTGAAAGACTGAAAGGTCACTTGCAGCAAGGCAAGTTAGTTATTTAGCTTACAGCTCACTTACCGACTGGTGACATCACAGTCCTCCAATGTCCCACTTTCTGACACCATTCTGATGGGGAAATACTGGCACCCTCCCAGGAGCAAATGAATGAAACTCACCAGACATAGCAGGTTTGCTCACAAACAGAGTGAAATATATTTATTGGTACCAAATGCATGCATCATTGCTAATTAGCAAGGAAGAAGTCAGGTCTCCTGCCTTAGGGGCTCTCAGACTGCTTCTTCCCAGAGTGGCTGGTTTCTGGGTGCTATATATGTTTAGTAATGCCATGTCAGCGGAACTAGAATAAGGCAACAAGCCAAATATGGCTAACAGGGATGTGCAAGATCTGCACCATGCCAATTATAAACAGCTGGATATAGGCAGACCAGAAAGGCTGGCTCGGCACTGTGTAAACAACCTGCACAACCAGATAAGGAAACTTATGATGACGTCAGGACAAGGAAAGTGACCTCTAAGGCTGATTCAGAATAGCTGCTGGAAGCTTGTCCAGGCAAGGTCAGATAGGAAGCCCTTTGGAGCCCTGGGCCTCATGTTAGTGTGAGTGCATACATATGAATTTAAATGGATATACATATATATTTTGCAACAAGAGCCGCCGGAAGAACTGCAGGATAGCCACCGCTGCGGACGCTCCGTGACAAATATGGCGGTCGACAGAAAAAAATCACAACAAGGTCACAAAGTGCACACAGCAAACTAGCCATGCACCCAAAAAACACATAACACACCCCAATGACACAACCACATGGCAACTACAAAAATCCAAATCCCAGGACAACCCACACAACACACCAGACAGCAATACCCCATTTGGACACACCCACATAGCTGGGTATAAAACCAGCCCCTTCCCTGACCACAATGCTTTGCAATACTCCACAACTGAAGGGCCTAACACCAGAGCACAAAGGAGAGGCAAATCTGCACACCATCACTACTCACACCATGCACAGCACCACCACCACTTCCTTACCTGCACCTCTAACCCCTCTGCACATCACACACCATACACATCACCCCCACCCCCACCACTTACACACCTGCACCTCAAACCCCTTAGCACATCACACACCATGGCACCACAGAAAATGCCAAAATTCACAGATAGTGAGTTGACAGTCATGGTAGATGAGATAGTCAGAGTTGAACCACAACTGTTTGGTAACCTGGTCCAACAGACACCATTAGCCAGAAGAAATAAAATGTGGGCAAGGATAGTCGATAAGGTCAATGCAGTAGGGACCATCCCACGCAACAGACAGGAAATGATCAAGCGGTGGCATGACCTGAAGAGTGTTGTCAAAAGAAGAGGAGCAAGAACCATGAGCTGGCTCAGAGGACTGGCGGTGGCCCTCCCATTCCACCAAGAACATTCACTGCATGGGAGGAGAAGGTGCTTGCCATACTGCATCCAGAGAGTCTCACAGGAATACCCAGGGAGTGGAGGCTGGTAAGTACAAACAAATGTAGACCATTACACAGCAATGTACTGTCAAGCACAACTACAAAGCTACATCTCAGAGGCACAAGTATATCCATATGCACCACAATATCCAACACATGTCCCACAGATGTAACATCCACTACATCTGAATCACCCCAAAAGGTAGCCAACATTTACAGGGTTGTATGTGCCCAGTCAAATAGTACTACAACTCCCACCATGCCCCCTGTTCCACCCCTGAACAGGATGGAGCACTCCACACCCAGAAGCATTTGGAAGCCATTGTCTCACTACAAACAAACTAACAGGTAGGTAGCCATCTTCCCTGGGAGGGCTGTTTGGGGGTGGGAGGCCTGTAATACTACTCCCACCAGGCCCCCTGTCCCACCCCTGAGCAGGATGGAGCACTCCACACCCAGAAGCATTGGGAAGCCATTGTCTCACTACAAACAAACTAACAGGTAGGTAGCCATCTTCCCTGGGAGGGCTGTTTGGGGGTGGGAGGCCTGCAGTACTACTCCCACCAGGCCCCCTGTCCCACCCCTGAGCAGGATGGAGCACTCCACACCCAGAAGCATTGGGAAGCCATTGTCTCACTACAAGCAAACTAACAGGTATGTAGCCATCTTCCCTGGGAGGGCTGTTTGGGGGTGGGAGGCCTGCAGTACTACTCCCACCAGGCCCCCTGTCCCACCCCTGAGCAGGATGGAGCACTCCACACCCAGAAGCATTGGGAAGCCATTGTCTCACTACAAACAAACTAACAGGTAGGTAGCCATCTTCCCTGGGAGGGCTGTTTGGGGGTGGGAGGCCTGCAGTACTACTCCCACCAGGCCCCCTGTCCCACCCCTGAGCAGGATGGAGCACTCCACATCCAGAAGCATTTGGAAGCCATTGTCTCACTACAAACAAACTAACAGGTAGGTAGCCATCTTCCCTGGGAGGGCTGTTTGGGGGTGGGAAGCCTGCACAACAACTCCCACCATGCCCCCTTGTTCCCCAGCACATCACGATGGAGCACTCCCTCCCACCCAGATGCATGTGTCAGTCATTGCACTGTCCACTTCAAACTAACAGGTAGGTAGCCATCTTCCCTGGGAGGGCTGTTTGGGGGTGGGAGGCCTGCAGTACTACTCCCACCATGCCCCCTTGTTCCCCAGCTCATCAAGATGGAGCACTCCCTCCCACCCAGATGCATGTGTCAGTCATTGCACTGTCCACTTCAAACTAACAGGTAGGTAGCCATCTTCCCTGGGAGGGCTGTTTGGGGGTGGGAGGCCTGCAGTACTACTCCCACCATGCCCCCTTGTTCCCCAGCACATCAAGATGGAGCACTCCCTCCCACCCAGATGCATGTGTCAGTCATTGCACTGTCCACTTCAAACTAACAGGTAGGTAGCCATCTTCCCTGGGAGGGCTGTTTGGGGGTGGGAGGCCTGCACAACAACTCCCACCAGGCCCCCTGTCCCACCCCTGAGCAGGATGGAGCACTCCACACCCAGAAGCATTTGGAAGCCATTGTCTCACTACAAACAAACTAACTGGTAGGTAGCCATCTTCCCTGGGAGGGCTGTTTGGGGGTGGGAGGCCTGCACAACAACTCCCACCAGGCCCCCTGTCCCACCCCTGAGCAGGATGGAGCACTCCACACCCAGAAGCATTTGGAAGCCATTGTCACACTACAAACAAACTAACAGGTAGGTAGCCATCTTCACTGGGAGGGCTGTTTGGGGGTGGGAGGCCTGCAGTACTACTCCCACCAGGCCCCCTGTCCCACCCCTGAGCAGGATGGAGCACTCCACATCCAGAAGCATTTGGAAGCCATTGTCTCACTACAAACAAACTAACAGGTAGGTAGCCATTTTCCCTGGGAGGGCTGCTTGGGGGTGGGAGGCCTGCACACCAACTCCCACCATGCCCCCTTGTTCCCCAGCACATCAAGATGGAGTACTCCCTCCCACCCAGATGCATGTGTCAGTCATTGCACTGTCCAATTCAAACTAACAGGTAGGTAGCCATCTTCCCTGGGAGGGCTGTTTGGGGATGGGAGGCCTGCAGTACTACTCCCACCATGCCCCCTTGTTCCCCAGCTCATCAAGATGGAGCACTCCCTCCCACCCAGATGCATGTGTCAGTCATTGCAATGTCCACTTCAAACTAACAGGTAGGTAGCCATCTTCCCTGGAAGGGCTGTTTGGGGGTGGGAGGCCTGCAGTACTACTCCCACCATGCCCCCTTGTTCCCCAGCACATCAAGATGGAGCACTCCCTCCCACCCAGATGCATGTGTCAGTCATTGCACTGTCCACTTCAAACTAACAGGTAGGTAGCCATCTTCCCTGGAAGGGCTGTTTGGGGGTGGGAGGCCTGCAGTACTACTCCTACCATGCCCCCTGTCCCACCCCTGAGCGGGATGGAGCACTCCACACCCAGAAGCATTGGGAAGCCATTGTCTCACTACAAACAAACTAACAGGTAGGTAGCCATCTTCCCTGGGAGGGCTGTTTGGGGGTGGGAAGCCTGCAGTACTACTCCCACCAGGCCCCCTGTCCCACCCATGAGCAGGATGGAGCACTGCACACCCAGAAGCATTTGGAAGCCATTGTCTCACTACAAACAAACTAACAGGTAGGTAGCCATCTTCCCTGGGAGGGCTGTTTGGGGGTGGGAGGCCTGCAGTACTACTCCCACCATGCCCCCTTGTTCCCCAGCACATCAAGATGGAGCACTCCCTCCCACCCAGATGCATGTGTCAGTCATTGCACTGTCCACTTCAAACTAACAGGTAGGTAGCCATCTTCCCTGGGAGGGCTGTTTGGGGGTGGGAGGCCTGCAGTACTACTCCCACCATGCCCCCTGTCCCACCCCTGAGCAGGATGGAGCACTCCACATCCAGAAGCATTTGGAAGCCATTGTCTCATTACAAACAAACTAACAGGTAGGTAGCCATCTTCCCTGGGAGGGCTGTTTGGGGGTGGGAGGCCTGCACAACAACTCCCACCAGGCCCCCTGTCCCACCCCTGAGCAGGATGGAGCACTCCACACCCAGAAGCATTGGGAAGCCATTGTCTCACTACAAACAAACTAACAGGTAGGTAGCCATCTTCCCTGGGAGGGCTGTTTGGGGGTGGGAGGCCTGCAGTACTACTCCAACCAGGCCCCCTGTCCCACCCCTTAGCAGGATGGAGTACTCCACATCCAGAAGCATTTGGAAGCCATTGTCTCACTACAAACAAACTAACAGGTAGGTAGCCATCTTCCCTGGGAGGGCTGTTTGGGGGTGAGAGGCCTGCAGTACTACTCCCACCATGCCCCCTTGTTCCCCAGCACATCAAGATGGAGCACTCCCTCCCACCCAGATGCATGTGTCAGTCATTGCACTGTCCACTTCAAACTAACAGGTAGGTAGCCATCTTCCCTGGGAGGGCTGTTTGGGGGTGGGAGGCCTGCAGTACTACTCCCACCATGCCCCCTTGTACCCCAGCACATCAAGATGGAGCACTCCCTCTCACCCAGATGCATGTGTCAGTCATTGCACTGTCCACTTCAAACTAACAGGTAGGTAGACATATTATGCCCTCTTGTCCCATCCCTGAGCAGGATGGAAGCCTCCACCACACACACACAGATGTGACACAAATCCAACCCAAATGTGAAAACAGAACAGGTAAGTAGCCAGTACATGCACCCAGCCATTCCTCCCAAAAGCATGGTGCCATATGACAACACCAGCCCTCTCATCACACAAAAATACACACAGATCCAATTGCCACTCACAGTGTGCAGACAGCTAAGCAAATGTAACTGCCACAGCAACCAAAGTGTGACACACCAATTCACATGTAGAAGAAAGTCTGTGCACAATCATGCACAGCACTGAATGCCATGTGTAAGTGCCATGTGGCCAGAGCAGCAAGGACCATATGTAAACAAAGAAAGCCTGGTTGTTGGTACAAATTCATATTTGCACATGACACTACAAAGGTATGCATGAGATGACAATGGCCAGGACATGCTCAGATGTAACGTCTGCCAGGGCATAGTGATCAACAAAGAGGCGCCACAGAAATGCTTTGTTGCGCCAGTCCCTAGATGGCAACATGTCCCTGTAATCACAAAACATGCACGTGGCACATGGTATGTTGTGACACCTCACACCATGGACAACTAATGCATGTACCTCAACATCATCTCAGGAGGCACAGTAGTGCGCATACAAACAATGTGATAACGAGTCAACTGTGTGGTGTACAAACAGTGAATAATACACAGCCAACACAAAGCTTGCGGGGTGCACTACAATGACCATTTCCCATCTGTCCCACAGGTGACCAAGAACTGACTGCAGAGGACAACACCAGCAACCTGCAGAGCCAGTTTCCCCCCCGGAACATGGACTCTCGGATGTTGACTACAGGTATTCAGAGGATGATGAGCTCGGAGCCGGCCCATCTGGTGTGCCAGGGCGCAACCGGTCCCAGGAACCCATCGTCCCCTCCACCACATCTGCAGCAACACCAACAGCTACGCAGACCCCTGCTGTTACAGCCTGTGCGTCCTACACCACCACCACCACCACCACCACCAGTGCTGCCTGCAACACCCTCCCTGTCCCAGAGGATGACCATCCCACACCACCAACTGAGGTGGGCAGGGAGAGGATGCGGGTGCCTACAGTGGTGATGCAACAGG
The DNA here is from genome assembly GCA_963921515.1 of Calotriton arnoldi. NCBI lineage: Eukaryota > Metazoa > Chordata > Amphibia > Caudata > Salamandridae > Calotriton > Calotriton arnoldi. The sequence continues at coordinate 122,293 of CAWUFW010016669.1, read as the reverse complement.
TCCGTGGCAGCAGGGCAGGTGGGAGTGGCAGGGTCACTCACAGACAACCAGAGCCTGGGACCGAAGCCCTGGACAGCATAAACAGAGTCCTTGGGGCATATGAATGGGCCCAGGGACGAACGGCCCGGGCAGAAGAAGATTCCCACGAGCTCCTCCTGCTGAAGAGGTCCATGGACACCCGCATGGGACAAATTGTGGACCTCTTGGGCCAGATAGTGACGGCACTGTGGGGCAGGCCTGCGCCACAAACAACACCTCCACCTCCCCCTGCTGAGCTGCAGGATGACAGTTCAACATCCTCCCCTGCGGCCACAGAGAGGGGTGAGTCCTCAGACCCCACAGGCCCTACAGCAGAGGCCCCCCCTGCCAAGCGACGAAGGGGCCGTCCCAAGAAATCCCTGGGAGTATCCCGTTGCAAAGCACCTGCCAAACGTCAGTCACGGAGCCAGCCATGATGGCAACACTCTTCACTACTGCATTGACTTATTGGACTGTCCTTCCCCACACTGCCTTGTGAATGGCATCTGTCTGTTGGACTGGGTCACCACATCAATGTGGTGACTACTCGATTCTCTCACTTACCATAACTGTCAACTCACTGCTTCACTAATCACCTCAATGTAAATGTTCACCCCCTCATATGTCACAATTGTAAATAAAACTCCTTACACACATGTTGTTGTTTCTGCTCCGTCTTTATTCCAGGATGTGCAGTCATCACCATGATTAAAATGTACCAGGAGTCTGGCATGTATGTAGGCAAGGAGAGGCTGAAGGGACCTAGGAAAACACAACAGAACAAGATTCACTAGTCTGGGTGTGGCATCACAGACATCACACAACACATACCATAAAGCTAATACAACATGCACACATCACAATGAGCAACAAGTGCCAACATACACATCCTGTAGATGTTCAAAATTACCCTGTCCCATAAACATTGTCAGCCACCACTGAGTCAACAACCGGCTGCAGTCACAAAGCTCACATACACCTTCACAACAACAGCAACATCATCAGACAATGGGTCCGTTGTACATTGAAACTCACCTTCAAGTGAAGTAGCGGCTGATGAGCTGTTGACGCAGGTCAACACCATCCTCCTCTCCACTGTCCTCATCACTGGACACGGGTTGGTTTGCAGGTGGGGGCCTTGGCTGCTCATCATCATCCAGGATCAGGGGGATATCCTTGCGAATGGCTAGGTTGTGGAGCATGCAGCATGCCACAGCAATCTGACACACCTTCCTGGGCGAGTACATGAGTGCACCTCCCGTCTTGTCAAGGCAGCGAAATCGTGACTTCAGGAGACCAAAAGTCCGCTCCACCACACAACGTGTCCTCCCATGGGTATCATTGTAGCGTACATCAGCTGGTGTCCTGGGATTCCGCAGTGGGCTCAGCAACCACGGACGGTTGGGATATGCAGAGTCACCTAGGTGTGAGAGACACAGATAAACCTTGTAATTATACTGTGGCAGAGGACAGCATGTCACACACACAGCACGCTACTGGACTCTTCATACTCACCCACAATCCATGCACGCTCAGGAAGCAGATTAGCCATGAGCTGTGGTACAATGCTGTTCCACATGATGTAGGAGTCATGGGCTGAGCCTGGAAATTTGGCACACACGTGCATGATGATCATGTCAGCCTGGCACACCACTTGCACATTTATGGAGTGGAAATGTTTTCGATTCCTATAAATGTGCTCCCGTGCCTGTGGTGGAACAAGCCCAACATGGGTGCAATCAATGGCCCCAACAACATGGGGGATGTGTCCAAGGGCATAAAAGTCTCCCTTTACAGCCGCCAATTCCGGCACCCTGGGGAAATGGATATACCTGTCCTTGTAAATCATCATGGCGGACAGGACATCACGCAGTACCATGCTGAACATGGGTTGCGACATCCCACCTACGCTGGACAGCGTGTGCTGGAATGATCCAGAGGCAAAAAAATGCAGAGCCGCCATCACCTTAGATGTTGGGGTGAAAGCTGTTGGATATGTTCTGCAAGGCTGCAGGTGGGGCTCCAACATAGCACAGAGGTTTTGTAGGGTGGCTCTGTCCAGACGTAACTTCCGGATGACCTCCTCATCCTCCATGTCTGCCAGCACTGTGTAGGGACGATGCAGATTTGGTCTCCTCCTAGTTGAGATGAAAGGGGACACATGTCAATTCAATACACCATGAGACGTGTACAACATCTTACGTTTTGACTGACACAACGCCAACAATGACTGTTATCACAAATGAGTTACAGAGCAGCTTACACGTAGGGACACCTCCAGCTACACTACTCGCACACTTGTCCCCTTTCACACAGCAAGTACATCCAAAGCAACATCTGACTATGCGAATGCACGTAGGGATATGGCCACATCTAGCACTGCAGCCGAGCGTAAACAACAAGTGTGTGCATGAACCAAGAAAACAAGACAGTCAAATCTGCACATTCTTCATTAAGAGATACATCACTGTGATGTTCACAGCACTTGCACACATTGACATGTGTACACATTGGAGAGTCCATGACAACACTGTTCGGTGTACATGCCCATCAATATCACAAGTGACATGTGAGGGAGTACATGCCAATGCACTAAATCACATACACAAACATGGCATGTGTAGTCAGCAGTGTGTTAAATGTCACATTGGCATTGTGTGCACAATGAGGTGCCATTAATCATGTGGCCACCGTGCACTGTAGATGACTGCCCATTGGCCATTGACCCAGCATCATGTGTCCATAGGTGCTGACAAAGTGTGCCGCCACCCAAATCACGGTCACAGGCACCAATGTATGGCACCCACTCGCGGAAGCTACCGCCTGCCACCAGCGGTGTGTCACCACCAATCCCTGGGACACAATCGCGGTAGTGAGAGAAACATATGTACTGACACATGGCCGTTGGCATGCTCCGCCACCCAGATCCCGGTCACTCATTGCAATGTATGGCCCCGGAATTGCGGTAGCGCCCACCTGTCCCCTGCGGTGTGTCACCACCAATCCCTGGGACACAATCGCGGTAGTGAGAGAAACATATGTACTGACAAATGGCGGTTGGCATGCTCCGCCACCCAGATCCCGGTCACTCATTGCAATGTATGGCCCCGGAATTGCGGTAGCGCCCGCCTGTCCCCTGCGGTGTGTCACCACCAATCCCTGGGACACAATTGCGGTAGTGAGAGAAACATATGTACTGACAAATGGCGGTTGGCATGCTCCGCCACCCAGATCCCGGTCCCTCATTGCAATGTATGGCCCCGGAATTGCGGTAGCGCCCGCCTGTCCCCTGCGGTGTGTCACCACCAATCTCTGGGACACAATCGCGGTAGTGAGAGAAACATATGTACTGACGAATGGCGGTTGGCATGCTCCGCCACCCAGATCCCGGTCACTCATTGCAATGTATGGCCCTGGAATTGCGGTAGCGCCCGCCTGTCCCCTGCAGTGTGTCACCGCCATGAACCATGCCCTTACAGCCAATGGGAACCGCAATCGCGGTAGCCTGATGCAATTTTGAAAATCGCGGTAGGCGTGCTCCGCCAATGCGGAGCCGGTCATTGGATGCACTTGAAAGATGCACCACCGCGGTAGCGCCCGCCTGCCCCTGCGGTGTGTCACCGCCATGAACCATGCCCTTACAGCCAATGGGAACCACAATCGCGGTAGCCTGATGCAATTTTGAAAATCGCGGTAGGCGTGCTCCGCCAACGCGGAGCCGGTCATTGGATGTATTTGAATAAGGCAGACCTGGAACACCAATTGCAGCAGCTTAGAACCACTGAACCGAGCCCAGGGGGCTATATATGTGTGTGAGAGCCACAGATTTACACAGCTCACAGAGCCTGCTGCCTGCCACCCCTCACCAGCAACTGCTTCTGCTGCTGCAGTCTCCAGGGCCTGCTGCCTGCCACCCCTCACCAGCAACTGCCTCTGCTGATGCTGTCTCCAGGGCCTGCTGCCTGCCACCCTTCACCAGCAACTGCCTCTGCTGCTGCTGTCTCCAGGGCCTGCTGCCTGCCACCCTTCACCAGCAACTGCCTCTGCTGCTGCTGTCTCCAGGGCCTGCTGCCTGCCACCCTTCACCAGCAACTGCCTCTGCTGCTGCTGTCTCCAGGGCCTGCTGCCTGCCACCCTTCACCAGCAACTGCTTCTGCTGCTGCTGTCTCCAGGGCCTGCTGCCTGCCACCCCTGCTGCCTGCCACCCTTCACCAGCAACTGCTTCTGCTGCTGCTGACTCCTGTGCACACAGTGATGGCGAGAACAGAGAAGATCCCTGCCACTCCCTTCACCACCGAGGAGCTGGAGGTCCTGGTGGACGAGCTTCTCACCCACTATCCGAGGCTATATGGTGCGCCAAATGTCGTGGTAAGTCACTCAGAGGGGGAGTGAGAGTGCAGGGGGGGCACACATGAAGTTGATCTGCTGCAGTATGTGCGTGAGAGTGTGGGGTTGTGTCATGCACTGACTAGCATGCTGTCCCCAGGGGGAAGGGGTGTTTAGCTTATTCCACACGTTTCCCTGCCTGCACATCCTGATTTGAGAGACATGTTTTGCCTTCTCAGTCATACAGTGACGCAGCAAGTTTGGAATGCAGGAGTCAGGACAGTGATTGCTAGTGTGAAGGTCTGTGTGGGTCCCTGATGTCCTTCACAGGCCCATCTGTGGCATTATCTAGGGTTGTTGTCCAGAGGGTAGTGATGGAATTGTATATGACTCAATATGTGCCTCATCTCTAGTTCTGCACTATGCTCAGGACCTCAATGCCCGAGGGTGACACTCTTGTTGGTCATTCACCTATGACACTGTAGATTTCCACATTATTGTGCACAGACCCTTCCATCACCACCAGCATGTGCACATACTCGCATGTGTTGGCACTGTTTGTGCTTCCAAATTGTCCCTTCGTGTGACAGTTCAGATGCCCCACGTTGGACCTCTGTGTGACCCCACCTGGCCTGCACATTCACCGCACAAACTGACAGGGACACATCACTGAATGTACAGAGTGTCAAAGTTGTGCTTTTAATCTTGACTCTCCATCAATGATCCATTTCAGCCAGGTAGTTCAAGCACGACAGGCCTTGTGATGAGGGGTTGCGTTTGTGAGATCATGTCCCTCAATGTGACCTCCATGACACAGTGAGCAAGTTAAAGGGCAATTGCATTGAGGGCTGTGCAGTGTTGGACCCAGTGAGTCTACCCCCATACATATGTTGATATGTGATGTATGTCTTGCTCTGCATGCAAATGGATAGTAGATGTGGACAGACTACACATGGCTTAATGTGCTGGCATCCTGCATGTGTATGAGATGGGCAGGTACTGTGTCCACCCTCACACCTGCATGCATTTACGTGTGGTTCTCCCATGCTGATGTTCCATGTGAGATGCATTCTTGTCTCTGTTAGACATATCTGTGGATTTGGGATGAGTTAGTATCATGCTCCTGTATTGAGAGATATTGGTACATAACACTGTGTCACTGATGTGTTCACCCTCTTGTCTCCCATGCCTGCAGCTCAAAGTACACCAGCGTAAGGCCGTGTGGAGGGCCATTGCATGCAAGGTGCGGGCTCTGGGTGTCTGCAACCGCCGGCGCACCCACTGTCACAAGAGGTGGGATGACATCTGTCGGCTGAGCAAGAACGTGGCCGAGATGACACTGGGGCTGGTCCCTCGGGCCGGAAGGTTGGCGCGGCGCAGCATGACACCACTCATGGCACGCATCTTAGCTGTGATGCAGCCACGAATGGATGCACGTCTGAAGGAGCATCAGCAGCAAGCTGGGGGTGAGTATTCTGGGAGTGTGACTTTGGGTGGTGAGTGGCTGCATGTGTTCCAAGCCTGGGCCAGTGCAGGGTTCTGATGTTGCTAGTGTGATGCAATGGCATGTAAGTGGCCTCGGTGTTGGGTGCAGCTGTCATGCATTCTCCCTACATGTACTTTCCCATGTCATAGGTGTAATAACCCTTGGATTCGCATTTGTAGTTGTGGCCTTCTGGTACCATCTTCATTGGGGTAGTCAGGGACATCCCATGGCAGTGACCGGCAGAGTGCTTCATCTGAGTGTGCCATCATCAATGTGTGCATTTCCTGACGCCAGATTTGTGAGGACTACACATCTGGCACCAATGTGCAACTGTAGTTGTGCCGCAAGGTACGACATGGCGGATGGCATGTGCTCATGGCCATTGTGGACTGATATTTTGGAGGCTGTCCCTGTGTTGGCCACTTCTGCTGGCTCAAGATGTGACAGTGGCAACATGTTGGGAGGAACATCTTTTCCCCCTCAGGGCCCTAGGTCTGCACAAAGGGATCTGTGGGTCTGGTTACACGGAGCCACCAACAGGCTATTTGTCTGTGTGTTCATCACATGGGTGACTTATGCCAAGTATGCATGATGCCAAGAAAGATTGGACTTTTGGATTGAGGTTGCACAATGTTACTGCCCATGGTGTTGTGCAACATGGAGAATTCATCATCTTTTGTGATGCTTTGCTTGCATATATTTTTGATGTTGATGCCAATGTACTGATCCTACATCTCTCTCTCTATCATGCAGCATCTCCCGTGGGCACGGAAGGACAGGGGACGGACACCGGTGGTGAGGGATCCAGCACAACTGCTGCACATGAGCATAGTGACACGGATGTCACCAGCGCATCTGAGAGGGACAGGAGTCTTCTGGAGGAGTCGCAGCCAGAGACGCAGACCTCAACGTCATCTGACGACGGTGGAGACGCATCTATGTTGTCGGGCACAGGGAACGGGGACTCTGCCTCATCGTCGACCACACAGCGTCCAGTGCCCACCCTCCCAGCTACTCCCACTGTTGCTGCCCGTGTCCGCATCACCAAAAAGGGAAGGGTGTCCTTCACCCAAGGCACTGCTGCCCCTGCCCCTGTCCCCCCTGCTGCCATCGGTGCTGAATGCAAAAACAACAATTGATGGACAGAATGCAGAACAATGTCATACATTCACCCCAGTACAGAGATCTGGGCCTAAATCCATCGTTTTTTTGCTCACCATGCCATTCCAGTTTGAACCCAGCCATATGCAAATCAGTCTTGACCCTGTGCCCTATGGGAACAGTCCAGCCCGAACTGCCAGGCCAGGTCCTCCCTGGACTGGACTGGAAACAAGCATCCTAGGACCGGTTTCAGGGTTTCACCCCTCTTCAGCCAGGATAGCTTGACTCCAGCGGCATGGAGAGCACGGGACCCACGTCTGGGCATACCCGTCCCACTTGGGGTGACAAATGCAAAAACAACAATTGATGGACAGAATGCAGAACAATGTCATACATTCACCCCAGTACAGAGATCTGGGCCTAAATCCATCGTTTTTTGCTCACCATGCCATTCCAGTTTGAACCCAGCCATATGCAAATCAGTCTTGACCCTGTGCCCTATGGGAACAGTCCAGCCCGAACTGCCAGGCCAGGTCCTCCCTGGACTGGAAACAAGCATCCTAGGACCGGTTTCAGGGTTTCACCCCTCTTCAGCCAGGATAGCTTGACTCCAGCGGCATGGAGAGCACGGGACCCACGTCTGGGCATACCCGTCCCACTTGGGGTGACAAATGCAAAAACAACAATTGATGGACAGAATGCAGAACAATGTCATACATTCACCCCAGTACAGAGATCTGGGCCTAAATCCATCGTTTTTTTGCTCACCATGCCATTCCAGTTTGAACCCAGCCATATGCAAATCAGTCTTGACCCTGTGCCCTATGGGAACAGTCCAGCCCGAACTGCCAGGCCAGGTCCTCCCTGGACTGGAAACAAGCATCCTAGGACCGGTTTCAGGGTTTCACCCTCTTCAGCCAGGATAGCTTGACTCCAGCGGCATGGAGAGCACGGGACCCACGTCTGGGCATACCCGTCCCACTTGGGGTGACAAATGCAAAAACAACAATTGATGGACAGAATGCAGAACAATCTCATACATTCACCCCAGTACAGAGATCTGGGCCTAAATCCATCGTTTTTTGCTCACCATGCCATTCCAGTTTGAACCCAGCCATATGCAAATCAGTCTTGACCCTGTGCCCTATGGGAACAGTCCAGCCCGAACTGCCAGGCCAGGTCCTCCCTGGACTGGAAACAAGCATCCTAGGACCGGTTTCAGGGTTTCACCCTCTTCAGCCAGGATAGCTTGACTCCAGCGGCATGGAGAGCACGGGACCCACGTCTGGGCATACCCGTCCCACTTGGGGTGACAAATGCAAAAACAACAATTGATGGACAGAATGCAGAACAATGTCATACATTCACCCCAGTACAGAGATCTGGGCCTAAATCCATCGTTTTTTGCTCACCATGCCATTCCAGTTTGAACCCAGCCATATGCAAATCAGTCTTGACCCTGTGCCCTATGGGAACAGTCCAGCCCGAACTGCCAGGCCAGGTCCTCCCTGGACTGGAAACAAGCATCCTAGGACCGGTTTCAGGGTTTCACCCCTCTTCAGCCAGGATAGCTTGACTCCAGCGGCATGGAGAGCACGGGACCCACGTCTGGGCATACCCGTCCCACTTGGGGTGACAAATGCAAAAACAACAATTGATGGACAGAATGCAGAACAATGTCATACATTCACCCCAGTACAGAGATCTGGGCCTAAATCCATCGTTTTTTTGCTCACCATGCCATTCCAGTTTGAACCCAGCCATATGCAAATCAGTCTTGACCCTGTGCCCTATGGGAACAGTCCAGCCCGAACTGCCAGGCCAGGTCCTCCCTGGACTGGACTGGAAACAAGCATCCTAGGACCGGTTTCAGGGTTTCACCCCTCTTCAGCCAGGATAGCTTGACTCCAGCGGCATGGAGAGCATGGGACCCACGTCTGGGCATACCCGTCCCACTTGGGGTGACAAATGCAAAAACAACAATTGATGGACAGAATGCAGAACAATGTCATACATTCACCCCAGTACAGAGATCTGGGCCTAAATCCATCGTTTTTTTGCTCACCATGCCATTCCAGTTTGAACCCAGCCATATGCAAATCAGTCTTGACCCTGTGCCCTATGGGAACAGTCCAGCCCGAACTGCCAGGCCAGGTCCTCCCTGGACTGGAAACAAGCATCCTAGGACCGGTTTCAGGGTTTCACCCCTCTTCAGCCAGGATAGCTTGACTCCAGCGGCATGGAGAGCACGGGACCCACGTCTGGGCATACCCGTCCCACTTGGGGTGACAAATGCAAAAACAACAATTGATGGACAGAATGCAGAACAATGTCATACATTCACCCCAGTACAGAGATCTGGGCCTAAATCCATCGTTTTTTGCTCACCATGCCATTCCAGTTTGAACCCAGCCATATGCAAATCAGTCTTGACCCTGTGCCCTATGAGAACAGTCCAGCCCGAACTGCCAGGCCAGGTCCTCCCTGGACTGGAAACAAGCATCCTAGGACCGGTTTCAGGGTTTCACCCCTCTTCAGCCAGAATAGCTTGACTCCAGCGGCATGGAGAGCACGGGACCCACGTCTGGGCATACCCGTCCCACTTGGGGTGACAAATGCAAAAACAACAATTGATGGACAGAATGCAGAACAATGTCATACATTCACCCCAGTACAGAGATCTGGGCCTAAATCCATCGTTTTTTTGCTCACCATGCCATTCCAGTTTGAACCCAGCCATATGCAAATCAGTCTTGACCCTGTGCCCTATGGGAACAGTCCAGCCCGAACTGCCAGGCCAGGTCCTCCCTGGACTGGAAACAAGCATCCTAGGACCGGTTTCAGGGTTTCACCCCTCTTCAGCCAGGATAGCTTGACTCCAGCGGCATGGAGAGCACGGGACCCACGTCTGGGCATACCCGTCCCACTTGGGGTGACAAATGCAAAAACAACAATTGATGGACAGAATGCAGAACAATGTCATACATTCACCCTAGTACAGAGATCTGGGCCTAAATCCATCGTTTTTTGCTCACCATGCCATTCCAGTTTGAACCCAGCCATATGCAAATCAGTCTTGACCCTGTGCCCTATGGGAACAGTCCAGCCCGAACTGCCAGGCCAGGTCCTCCCTGGACTGGAAACAAGCATCCTAGGACCGGTTTCAGGGTTTCACCCCTCTTCAGCCAGGATAGCTTGACTCCAGCGGCATGGAGAGCACGGGACCCACGTCTGGGCATACCCGTCCCACTTGGGGTGACAAATGCAAAAACAACAATTGATGGACAGAATGCAGAACAATGTCATACTTTCACCCCAGTACAGAGATCTGGGCCTAAATCCATCGTTTTTTTGCTCACCATGCCATTCCAGTTTGAACCCAGCCATATGCAAATCAGTCTTGACCCTGTGCCCTATGGGAACGGTCCAGCCCGAACTGCCAGGCCAGGTCCTCCCTGGACTGGAAACAAGCATCCTAGGACCGGTTTCAGGGTTTCACCCCTCTTCAGCCAGGATAGCTTGACTCCAGCGGCATGGAGAGCACGGGACCCACGTCTGGGCATACCCGTCCCACTTGGGGTGACAAATGCAAAAACAACAATTGATGGACAGAATGCAGAACAATGTCATACATTCACCCCAGTACAGAGATCTGGGCCTAAATCCATCGTTTTTTTGCTCACCATGCCATTCCAGTTTGAACCCAGCCATATGCAAATCAGTCTTGACCCTGTGCCCTATGGGAACAGTCCAGCCCGAACTGCCAGGCCAGGTCCTCCCTGGACTGGACTGGAAACAAGCATCCTAGGACCGGTTTCAGGGTTTCACCCCTCTTCAGCCAGGATAGCTTGACTCCAGCGGCATGGAGAGCACGGGACCCACGTCTGGGCATACCCGTCCCACTTGGGGTGACAAATGCAAAAACAACAATTGATGGACAGAATGCAGAACAATGTCATACATTCACCCCAGTACAGAGATCTGGGCCTAAATCCATCGTTTTTTTGCTCACCATGCCATTCCAGTTTGAACCCAGCCATATGCAAATCAGTCTTGACCCTGTGCCCTATGGGAACAGTCCAGCCCGAACTGCCAGGCCAGGTCCTCCCTGGACTGGAAACAAGCATCCTAGGACCGGTTTCAGGGTTTCACCCCTCTTCAGCCAGGATAGCTTGACTCCAGCGGCATGGAGAGCACGGGACCCACGTCTGGGCATACCCGTCCCACTTGGGGTGACAAATGCAAAAACAACAATTGATGGACAGAATGCAGAACAATGTCATACATTCACCCCAGTACAGAGATCTGGGCCTAAATCCATCGTTTTTTTGCTCACCATGCCATTCCAGTTTGAACCCAGCCATATGCAAATCAGTCTTGACCCTGTGCCCTATGGGAACAGTCCAGCCCGAACTGCCAGGCCAGGTCCTCCCTGGACTGGAAACAAGCATCCTAGGACCGGTTTCAGGGTTTCACCCCTCTTCAGCCAGGATAGCTTGACTCCAGCGGCATGGAGAGCACGGGACCCACGTCTGGGCATACCCGTCCCACTTGGGGTGACAAATGCAAAAACAACAATTGATGGACAGAATGCAGAACAATGTCATGCATTCACCCCAGTACAGAGATCTGGGCCTAAATCCATCGTGTTTTTGCTCCCCATGCCATTCCAGTTTGAACCCAGCCATATGCAAATCAGTCTTGAGCCTGTGCCCTATGGGAACAGTCCAGCCCGAACTGCCAGGCCAGGTCCTCCCTGGACTGGAAACAAGCATCCTAGGACCGGTTTCAGGGTTTCACCCCTCTTCAGCCAGGATAGCTTGACTCCAGCGGCATGGAGAGCACGGGACCCACGTCTGGGCATACCCGTCCCACTTGGGGTGACAAATGCAAAAACAACAATTGATGGACAGAATGCAGAACAATGTCATACATTCACCCCAGTACAGAGATCTGGGCCTAAATCCATCGTTTTTTGCTCACCATGCCATTCCAGTTTGAACCCAGCCATATGCAAATCAGTCTTGACCCTGTGCCCTATGGGAACAGTCCAGCCCGAACTGCCAGGCCAGGTCCTCCCTGGACTGGAAACAAGCATCCTAGGACCGGTTTCAGGGTTTCACCCCTCTTCAGCCAGGATAGCTTGACTCCAGCGGCATGGAGAGCACGGGACCCACGTCTGGGCATACCCGTCCCACTTGGGGTGACAAATGCAAAAACAACAATTGATGGACAGAATGCAGAACAATGTCATACATTCACCCCAGTACAGAGATCTGGGCCTAAATCCATCGTTTTTTGCTCACCATGCCATTCCAGTTTGAACCCAGCCATATGCAAATCAGTCTTGACCCTGTGCCCTATGGGAACAGTCCAGCCCGAACTGCCAGGCCAGGTCCTCCCTGGACTGGAAACAAGCATCCTAGGACCGGTTTCAGGGTTTCACCCCTCTTCAGCCAGGATAGCTTGACTCCAGCGGCATGGAGAGCACGGGACCCACGTCTGGGCATACCCGTCCCACTTGGGGTGACAAATGCAAAAACAACAATTGATGGACAGAATGCAGAACAATGTCATACATTCACCCCAGTACAGAGATCTGGGCCTAAATCCATCGTTTTTTTGCTCACCATGCCATTCCAGTTTGAACCCAGCCATATGCAAATCATTCTTGACCCTGTGCCCTATGGGAACAGTCCAGCCCGAACTGCCAGGCCAGGTCCTCCCTGGACTGGAAACAAGCATCCTAGGACCGGTTTCAGGGTTTCACCCTCTTCAGCCAGGATAGCTTGACTCCAGCGGCATGGAGAGCACGGGACCCACGTCTGGGCATACCCGTCCCACTTGGGGTGACAAATGCAAAAACAACAATTGATGGACAGAATGCAGAACAATGTCATACATTCACCCCAGTACAGAGATCTGGGCCTAAATCCATCGTTTTTTGCTCACCATGCCATTCCAGTTTGAACCCAGCCATATGCAAATCAGTCTTGACCCTGTGCCCTATGGGAACAGTCCAGCCCGAACTGCCAGGCCAGGTCCTCCCTGGACTGGAAACAAGCATCCTAGGACCGGTTTCAGGGTTTCACCCCTCTTCAGCCAGGATAGCTTGACTCCAGCGGCATGGAGAGCACGGGACCCACGTCTGGGGATACCCGTCCCACTTGGGGTGACAAATGCAAAAACAACAATTGATGGACAGAATGCAGAACAATGTCATACATTCACCCCAGTACAGAGATCTGGGCCTAAATCCATCGTTTTTTTGCTCACCATGCCATTCCAGTTTGAACCCAGCCATATGCAAATCAGTCTTGACCCTGTGCCCTATGGGAACAGTCCAGCCCGAACTGCCAGGCCAGGTCCTCCCTGGACTGGAAACAAGCATCCTAGGACCGGTTTCAGGGTTTCACCCCTCTTCAGCCAGGATAGCTTGACTCCAGCGGCATGGAGAGCACGGGACCCACGTCTGGGCATACCCGTCCCACTTGGGGTGACAAATGCAAAAACAACAATTGATGGACAGAATGCAGAACAATGTCATACATTCACCCCAGTACAGAGATCTGGGCCTAAATCCATCGTTTTTTTGCTCACCATGCCATTCCAGTTTGAACCCAGCCATATGCAAATCAGTCTTGACCCTGTGCCCTATGGGAACAGTCCAGCCCGAACTGCCAGGCCAGGTCCTCCCTGGACTGGAAACAAGCATCCTAGGACCGGTTTCAGGGTTTCACCCCTCTTCAGCCAGGATAGCTTGACTCCTGCGGCATGGAGAGCACGGGACCCACGTCTGGGCATACCCGTCCCACTTGGGGTGACAAATGCAAAAACAACAATTGATGGACAGAATGCAGAACAATGTCATACATTCACCCCAGTACAGAGATCTGGGCCTAATTCCATCGTTTTTTTGCTCACCATGCCATTCCAGTTTGAACCCAGCCATATGCAAATCAGTCTTGACCCTGTGCCCTATGCGAACAGTCCAGGCCGAACTGCCAGGCCAGGTCCTCCCTGGACTGGAAACAAGCATCCTAGGACCGGTTTCAGGGTTTCACCCCTCTTCAGCCAGGATAGCTTGACTCCAGCGGCATGGAGAGCACGGGACCCACGTCTGGGCATACCCGTCCCACTTGGGGTGACAAATGCAAAAACAACAATTGATGGACAGAATGCAGAACAATGTCATACATTCACCCCAGTACAGAGATCTGGGCCTAAATCCATCGTTTTTGCTCACCATGCCATTCCAGTTTGAACCCAGCCATATGCAAATCAGTCTTGACCCTGTGCCCTATGGGAACAGTCCAGCCCGAACTGCCAGGCCAGGTCCTCCCTGGACTGGAAACAAGCATCCTAGGACCGGTTTCAGGGTTTCACCCCTCTTCAGCCAGGATAGCTTGACTCCAGCGGCATGGAGAGCACGGGACCCACGTCTGGGCATACCCGTCCCACTTGGGGTGACAAATGCAAAAACAACAATTGATGGACAGAATGCAGAACAATGTCATACATTCACCCAAGTACAGAGATCTGGGCCTAAATCCATCGTTTTTTTGCTCACCATGCCATTCCAGTTTGAACCCAGCCATATGCAAATCAGTCTTGACCCTGTGCCCTATGGGAACAGTCCAGCCCGAACTGCCAGGCCAGGTCCTCCCTGGACTGGAAACAAGCATCCTAGGACCGGTTTCAGGGTTTCACCCCTCTTCAGCCAGGATAGCTTGACTCCAGCGGCATGGAGAGCACGGGACCCACGTCTGGGCATACCCGTCCCACTTGGGGTGACAAATGCAAAAACAACAATTGATGGACAGAATGCAGAACAATGTCATACATTCACCCCAGTACAGAGAACTGGGCCTAAATCCATCGTTTTTTTGCTCACCATGCCATTCCAGTTTGAACCCAGCCATATGCAAATCAGTCTTGACCCTGTGCCCTATGGGAACAGTCCAGCCCGAACTGCCAGGCTAGGTCCTCCCTGTGCTGAGTCTGTGGAGCTTTTGCGCCAGCTGTGTGTGGGGCAGACAGCTCTCCTCAATGCCTTCATTGACCACGACAAGAAGTTGGCACAGCTGGTTGCTTACGTGGAGGGCGTTCATTCAGATGTGGGTGGGCTACACCGTACTGTACAGTCTCTGTCCTCTGCGGTGACGGCAGCCATTCAACTGGCCCAATCTCATGGTCCACCTCCAGTCCCTAGGTCAACCACCCTGCCAGTGGCCACGTCTGATGATAGTGACCACAGACCCCACACATCAAGGGAGAGATACAGCACACGCAGCATACGACAGCAACAGCCCAAGCAGTCCAGGGCGCAGACACCATCCCCACAGAAAGCTAAAGCCACCCCAGACCGCAGAGGCAAAAGCCCTTCAGGCGACACCCAGGGCAAGGAAGCCAAGAAGCATGCCTCAAGATCACATGCTTCAAAGGCATCCCCAGCCAAGGACTCACCTGTCCCAAAAGTGTCTCGCACAACAAACAGACAGTTTCCGTGCCCAGTGAGAAACATGTGCCTGTAGAGTACACGTAAAAAGAGCTCCAAGGCAGGTTCACCCACAACATCCACTCCCATCCAGAGCCCTGTGAAGCAGGGGAAGGAGCCCACTGTAGGGGGTACACATGGTGAACAGGGGATGCAGGGGCAGAGGCAATCCCGGGCCAAGCGCACCGCTGAATCCAGCACATCCCCAGAGGGAGGGCCACCGTCTGCACATGATCCTGCTTTTGTGGTGAGTGTGCCTGTTGTGTACACGCCACTTGGCATGAATCCCAAGACAGGGGTGCCATTTCGAATCCCAAAGAAGTGGAAGGGCACCCCTCCAGCATCTCCCACACACACTGTGTCTCAGGGCAGCATGAGTCCACCTCCACGTGCCACCATCCCACCTGGTCCTAGCAGCCCTCAGGCTTCCCAAACCACTGATGGCTCAACCCCAGCTGGGCCTCTCTCTCCCCGGTCCAGTCCCCCAACTGTCCCCGACACACAGCCACCTCCCAGTCAGACTGTCAGCCAAGTCTGAGTGTTAGTCCCCCTCACACACATGTCTGTCCCACAGTGGTGCCATGGACTTCCCATTGTTGACGCCCTGAGTGTGTTGCTGACCATGGCAGGGTACAGTACCACCCATTCCCAGTGCTGGATCTCATGTACTTACTCTGCACTTTCTCCTGGCCACTGTCCTTGTTGACACAGTTCAAAGATAATGGGGACTGGGAGCAAATTCAAAACAGGTCCTGTACCTATGCTCCTAGAACAATCATATTAAACAAAGTGGTATCAGTTCCTAAGATAGAAAAGAGAAACAGAAAAACAGAAAACAAAAAAAGGGGGGATTTTACCACCAATTATGGTAGTAAATGATACATAATTGTCTCCAAGAATCGGTTGAGTGTGCATGAAGTGGGAATAAACCTCCTGTGGGATGTTGTGCCCTCACACACCTTTACAGATGTATAGCATCATCATTGGGCAATGCTCCTCGTGAGGGTGGCGCTGCAGTCCTTCACGGGCCCTTCAAGAGGGCTCTTTTCGGAGATCTTTTTAGGAGATGCCGCAGTTGTGCATGTGGGTGTGTGGGCCAAGTGAATCAGTGCAAGTGAAGTTAAAATAACCTATCGGTACCCAAGTTACTTTAATGTTGGGTCCTTCAGGTAGATTAAAAACGTAATAGTGGTTTGGAAACTCTCCTTTCACAAAGTCAAGGGAGGGACCGGTGTATTCCTACCGCTCTCAAACCATACAAATTGTGTCGTGTGTTTAGAAGTGAATAATGGTCGACATGTTTCGCGCAACCTATTGGTCCCTAATGGATCCCTGTGCGCTTCATCAGGACCGTGTGTGTAAAATGATAGAAGGGGACTCAGGGAAAGACACCCTATAATCCCACTTTACTTATCGCCGGCGAAACCTGATCGGACGACAGGTTATCAGGCTCTGAATCGAGGGAGAAACGCTTGCTCCACTCGACTGCCCGACATTTCGCCGTTGAGGCCCTGCTACAGCGTGGGGAGGGTTTTTGAGAAATACGAATAATAAGTTTCTCGGACGCAGAGACGTCTTACCTGACTTTTAACGATAAGTAAAGTGGGATTATAGGGTGTCTTTCCCTGAGTCCCCTTCTATCATTTTACACACACGGTCCTGATGAAGCGCACAGGGATCCATTAGGGACCAATAGGTTGCGTGAAACATGTCGACCATTATTCACTTCTAAACACACGACACAATTTGTATGGTTTGAGAGCGGTAGGAATACACCGGTCCCTCCCTTGACTTTGTGAAAGGAGAGTTTCCAAACCACTATTACGTTTTTAATCTACCTGAAGGACCCAACATTAAAGTAACTTGGGTACCGATAGGTTATTTTAACTTCACTTGCACTGATTCACTTGGCCCACACACCCACATGCACAACTGCGGCATCTCCTAAAAAGATCTCCGAAAAAGAGCCCTCTTGAAGGGCCCGTGAAGGACTGCAGCGCCACCCTCACGAGGAGCATTGCCCAATGATGATGCTATACATCTGTAAAGGTGTGTGAGGGCACAACATCCCACAGGAGGTTTATTCCCACTTCATGCACACTCAACCGATTCTTGGAGACAATTATGTATCATTTACTACCATAATTGGTGGTAAAATCCCCCCCCCCTTTTTTTGTTTTCTGTTTTTTCTGTTTCTCTTTTCTATCTTAGGAACTGATACCACTTTGTTTAATATCACTGTCCTTGTTGCTCACTGGTGTTTGAGCCTTGCCTGTGCAGCTTCTCATGTCCCTCACCTGCACTTTCTCCTGGCCACTGACCTTGTTGCTCACTGGTGTTTGAGCCTTGCCTGTGCAGCTTCTCATGTACCTCACCTGCACTTTCTCCTGGCCACTGGCCTTGTTGCTCACTGGTGTTTGAGCCTTGCCTGTGCAGCTTCTCATGTTCCTCACCTGCACTTTCTCCTGGCCACTGACCTTGTTGCTCACTGGTGTTTGTGCTTTGCCTGTGCAGCTTCTCATGTACCTCACCTGGACTTCCTCCTGGCCACTGGCCTTGTTGCTCACTGGTGTTTGCCCCTTGCCTGTGCAGCTTCTCATGTACCTCACCTGGACTTCCTCCTGGCCACTGGCCTTGTTGCTCACTGGTGTTTGTGCTTTGCCTGTGCAGCTTCTCATGTACCTCACCTGCAATTTCTCCTGGCCACTGGCCTTGTTGCTCACTGGTGTTTGAGCCTTGCCTGTGCAGCTTCTCATGTACCTCACCTGCACTTTCTCCTAGCCACTGGCCATGCTGTTTACCCCTTCCCTGTGCAGGATCTCATGGACACAGTCTGCACCTTGGACTGGCCACTGGCCTTGCTGTTTACCCCTTCCCTGTGCAGGATCTCATGGACACAGTCTGCACCTTGGACTGGCCACTGGCCTTGCTGTTTACCCCTTCCCTGTGCAGGATGTCATGGACATAGTCTGCACCTTGGACTGGCCACTGGCCTTGCTGTTTACCCCTTCCCTGTGCAGGATCTCATGGACACAGTCAGTACTTTGTCGTGGCCACTGGCCTTGCTCTTGTCCACTTCTGGTGCCTATCACTGTGATATGTGTATAAACCAAGTTACTCCTGTTGTCTGCATTGTCAGTGTCCTTCATAAATAAAGCGTTATTCTGTGTGGGTATGGTTTACTGTGACACATGCTCTATATGCCACTTCAACATTGCCAATGGTCTGGGTCACTTCATTCTGGGTTTGACAGGGGTGACATGCACTTCACTTCTTCTGGACTCTGAGCTTGGGGGTGCAATGCTGTTGGTTTGTGATGGGCTACTGTTGTATTGGTCACTCTTTGGTCATCTTAGCTATATTGGACACATGTCATATGTCTATGCAGTGCCAGCACAAAGTGGGATTCTATACACAGTATTGCAGGCTGGCAGGACAGGGTAATCATGTCTGTGTGTGCTTTCTTGATGTGTGCAGAGCAGTGTTGGTGTATGCTCATCTGGTGATGCCCAGGCGTCCTAGTCACATGTGTTGATTTCAATGTGTGCACTTGGGTGTTCATGAAGTGTGCAGTGTGAAGGGGTGACTTTGTCAGTGGTGTTGGTGTGTGTGTGTGCCCCTGCACTTCTTGTCTGTGTTGGGGTATGTAGTCTGTGCAGTGCTGCTGGGTGATGATGTTGGGTTCTCCTGTTCTGTCTGTGCTCCCATTGCCTTTCTACAGTTTTGCTGCACAGGTCAGGTCTGGTCTGGTCTTGTTGTACTCCTGTGTGTGTTGTTATTGATGTTGGTGTATGGCTGTTGTTTTGGTGTCAGCATTGGTTCAGGCATCCCTGAGTGTGTGTGATGTTTGTGTCTGCCCCCCAGGGAGTGTGATTGTTTGTCAATGTGTTGACTGGACATTATTGGCCCCCTTATGTGTGTTTGACACTGGTGTTGTGTGATGTGGGTGTGGTTTGGGTGGGGGTATGTGTGGAGGATCCTACTTGTGTTTGACAGTTGTGGAGTTTGTCAATGGGCCCTGTGTGTGGTGCTGCTGACCAACACCTATCAAGTAGTTGGAGGCAGATGTGTGGCTGTTGACTGTTTGACTTCTGAGACTTCTTTTCATTCCTGCACCTATACATGTTTTGCCTTGCTGTCTCCCTGAGTTGTTGCAGATGTGGTGGCTGTGGTTTAATTTCACTCACTGTGGCAGCCATGTGTGGTTTGATGGGGTAAGGGTGTCATCAAATGTTCCTTATCTTGCATGTGATGTACACATGCTTAGTGGTTGTGTCCTTGGCCTTCCATTGGTGTGCACCTCACTTTTGCTTTCCTATTTGTGGTCCTACATTGCTGCTGACATGTGGTCTGTGTATGTGGCTGTGTGTCAGTGTGGGGTATGTCTGTGTAACTTGACAGGCTGTGTGTCCAGTTCAGTGTTTGTTCCTATTCTGTATCAGTGTTCATTTTGTGCTTGGACTCAGTTTTGCTGCCATGAGTGTAGTGTCTGTGTGGTGTGAGGGTTGCCCTGGACATGTGTTTCTGTGCTGTGTGTTCCTCTGCAGCCCTACCTGCTGAGGCTGCCTCCCTAGTTGTTTGGAGTGTGTGGTGCAGGCTGTGGGGTCACCTGGGTTGTTGTTGTACATGGGGTGGCACAGGTGGGGCACATGGCATGTCCCTTGAGGGGGGGGCTAGTGTGTGGAGGGTGGAGGTGTGGCCCTGTGATCTTTGTGCACAGCCCATGCCTGGCGCAGACCCTGCCTTCCTGCATTGTGCGCATGTTTTCCAGCGTCTTCACCGCTGCGGTGACGTGACTGGGACATTACAGCAAGATTGCGGTGGATGGGTGGCCTGGATGCGGAGGGGTGATTTACTGACAGGTAGGACATGTGTGGGTGCACTTGTGGTTTTGTTCCTGTCCCCACCAGGGTGTCTGGTTGTGGACAGGAACCCTGTGTCATCCCGGGAGTTGTGTGTTCTGTTTGTGGGCGGAGTTGTGTCATTGCGTACCTGCGGCGGCGTCCGCGACGGTTCATGACTTGCTGGTGGTGTATCACGTACAGCGCCGGAAAAACATGTAAGGCTGGGTCCATTGCGGTCGTGACCGGGTGGTGGGGGCCATGAATCTGGTTGCGCTCGCTCCGCTGTGGTGTTTCCGCCGTCTCTGGTTAGCAGGTTTCTCCGCTGCGGTGCGGCTGGCTATTTGGGGCATCCTGATTTGTACGGCGGATGGGACGTCATTCCGTACGGCGGTGGGTCTCCATTGGCTCCCACCACCGCGGTGGCGGGCGCTTTTAGATGGCGGTTCACGTCGCACCGCGGCGGACGGGAAATGGCCTAGCTTTGCCCATGCTAATATGGCGGACGTGTGGACCGCTGTTCGCGGGCGGAAAATTGCATTTTCCACCCCCGCCAGCACCGCGGTGGTGCCTCCGCCCGCCATCCTAATAGACCCCTAAGTCAGGATCATCAGAGGACAATAATTTTTCTTGGATCTTTTTGTTAGACGTCTTTTCAATTAATTGGTCACGAATAATCTCATCTCTAAACTCCCTGTAGTTGCAGGTGACTGCTAGGATTCTAAGAGCAGCAACAAAGTCATCAATGGACTCACCGGGAGTTTGAGCGCGGTGTAGGAACTTGTGACGTTCAAGAACAATATTTCGTTTGGACTGAATCTTTTATCTAAGGTTTTGACAACAGAAGCATAGTCATCATCGAGAAGAGAATCTCCATTGTCACCACCACTTACAAAAGTACTTACCACTTCTAAAGGTAAGGTTTTCAAAACGTTCCTACCCTCAGAACCTAGATTGTAAATCAAGAGCGCTTTCTTCTTCTTAGAAGTAAAGGTCTCACCGTCAATGGCTTCCAAGTATGCTTCAAAAGTATCTTTCCACTGTTCCCACTGAACAGGTGGTGTACCAGCAGACTGTAAAAAGGGTGGAGGGGCCCAAACGTGATCCATGGTCAAGCATGGGTGAGTTGCTGCCCAACACCAACACAAACTGCATTTAAATAAACCTAAGCAAGTTGATAAATGACGTGAGAGTGCACAGAGAATTATATGGAAGTTGAAAGTTGACAGGTGGTGTGCGCATCACCGAATGCGCAATATCAAATTTGCCATAAAATGTGCCCATCAATGAAGGAATGCAGAAACCACAGAGAATGCAGAGAGAAACAAGGGTGTGCGCATCACCGAATGCGCAATAACAGAATAAAATGGAGTAACGATACCAGAATTGAAGAAAGGTGTGCGCATCACCGAATGCGCAGAGTCGAGGTGCAGAACTGGCAAAAGCAGGACTAGCAGGAAAGCGGTGTGTACATCACCGAATGCACAGGATAGGAACTCCGTTGTGTGCCACTCAGGAATCCGATCTTGGGCCAAGCGACGGATGCAGGACTGGACAGGCTCGAAACAACCTGAACCAAGATGGCGGCTGGCACGTCGAGGCGTCTGACTTGGTGGACGTAGTGCATGGAGACGTAAGGCTGGAGTAACAAGGATAGGTATCCTGGCAACGGTGCGCGCAGGAACAGGAACAGTAACCAAGTGACGGTGCGCGAGGCTTCGCTGCACCGCGAGGACAACGCCAACTTGCACAGGAGCGGGTGCCGCGCGCCGGCCAGGAAATCAGCCAAAACTTGCCAAAGCTACTTGGAACTCCAGGAACGACGCTCCAGAGTGTAGCACCAACACCATGGAACAACAGGAAGGACAGGCAGACCAGGGAAGCAGGCAGATCCGAAGAAGACAGCCGGAGGATCCAGGACACAGGACACAGCGTGGCACAGACTCAGGAGCACTTCAAGAGGGAATCTGAAGGCGTCAGACCAGCTCGTCGCCACTGAAAAGAAGACACGGCGTTGAAGGTAGGAGTCAAGTTTATTGGGTCTAACGTCCTCCAGGTCCCGGCAGCAACTGCCGCCGTGGGACACCACATTCTAGAGTGGAACCCCACTAAGCAACACGAGCTCACACACGAGCTCAAGACACGTTCCAAGCAGATCCCAACACACGCCTTCCAAGAGATCCAAATAAGCGATTGTTTATTCACCCTTCTGCTCAGCACCTGAAACAGAAATATCAACTAGTAATAACCGTGATAACTAATCGTATCAGGGTGGGTAATAAATGACAGTCATAAACATGAATTGCACAATGGGCGGGATAATTAAAAATTTGCAAACATTTGTGACAAGAATTTTCAATTCTATTAAGGACACGGAGGCGAGGATTATGCTTCTCATTTCTTTACTGATATTTCTCAACAGCCAATAAAAGAAAAGTAACCAAAACACTACAATACCCATGAGTACCTTACAGGTCACATGACCAACCATAGAGTGTCCCCTATATAAGCTCCAGTCACAGTAACAGTGTCCTCTTTCTTTGACAAACCATCAAACAGTTAAGTCCATCAACAATAGCTTGATCCTGAAGAACCATCCTTAATGCAGAAGGGCCTCCTCCTGAAGAAACAACTTGCAGCCCAACGGGGCTCCTTATCCCAGAACTGGTTCCTGAACCAATGAGTCGCCATATCCTCCATGGGAACGTGAAACTTTCCATCCATGTAGACCATGGGTACTCACAAACATTTTCCCGGGGGCCGCAAAGTTTGGTGTTTGGTGTGACCGAGGGCCGCACTGATGCTAGCGAGGGAGGAGGGGGTGTAAAGTGGGTGTAGGGGAAGCAAAGCATGTATATCTACTGGCTGAACTCAATTGTGCAAGGTAAAACCAGAAAACCTGGGATGAATCCCGGCTTCTCCACTTGACCAAATTGTGTGACCCTGGGCAAATGTGTTACTTCTATTTCCCTCCTTTTACTTCATTATCACATATAAAAGGACCTCGAAATACATGACTTCAGGATAGTGCTGTACAAAACTATCTCCTGTGCTTGGATGTAATCACTAATGGCATTGTTGTCAGGGTTGGGGTTGGGGGGGAAGCATGAACATTTCTAAATTCATGTTTGAAAACCATCATTTAAAAAAAATACTTCTGAATGCACCGCTATAATTTGATTTACTAAAGTGAAATGGTTCTACAGGTCAATGAAATACACTTTTTGAATTTTGAAAAGACTATGCATTTTTACATGTTTGCTGTCTTTAAAAATAAAGGTGTTCCTAAAGCTAAGGGACTAGTTACTTTCTTTTGTTTAACTGCAATTGACCTTTAAATAAGTGCTTGCTGTATATTTAACATTTTTAAAATGTTAGTGCTGATTCTAGTAAACAGCAACCCCCTGCTGCTGCTGCTGTTCAGGGGGCCGCATGTAAAGGTCAGGAGGGCCGCATGCGGCCCCCGGGCCGTACTTTGAGTATCACTGATGTAGACCATCAGGCCCTACTTGTTATCAGCACCTGAAAATGTAAAGGATAAACCGTAACACCGCTCTCCATCTCTGATATCTCACCAATAAAGCAGAAAGGAAAGGGAGAAAACATAAGAACATGTATGCAGTATGAAAACACTTAAGCAACCATACAATGCAATTTACAATGCAAATACATATTGTTTGGGTGGGATAATCCTCGCCTCCGTGTCCTTAATAGAATTGAAAATTCTTGTCACGAATGTTTGCAAATTTTTAATTCTATGTCAGGACCGGAGGCTCCGATTATGCTTGTTTAAAGCTTAGCCATCACCACAGATGCCACATCAACAATAGGCTTATAGTAAAAGGATTTAAACGTGGTCTCTGTTGACCAATCAGCTGCATTCATAATGTCTGAAAGGCTGACCCCTACCGAGAAAGCCTTAGACGCCATAGCCCCTCGAGCTGAATGGGCTCCAAATTTTGAAACATCAATACCCGCTTCGCTCATGAGCCAGCGCACCCATATTGACAAGGTGGCTGGAGTCACTGGGCGAAAAGGTTTTTGCAGCGCAATTAACAATTGACCTTTCATGTCTGCCCGAAACTCAGCAGTACTCACCTCGTAGTCCTTTAAACACTGCACAA
This sequence comes from Calotriton arnoldi, assembly GCA_963921515.1. NCBI lineage: Eukaryota > Metazoa > Chordata > Amphibia > Caudata > Salamandridae > Calotriton > Calotriton arnoldi. The sequence goes on along the minus strand of CAWUFW010016669.1, from coordinate 97,900 downwards.
CACACAGCTTAGGATTGTTTGGGAAAGCTGGTTAAGATATCGATGAGGTATTACACTTAGTCCGCTTTGTAAACGCAAAAGTCACCCCCTCTGGGGAAAACCTACGTCCCGCTAGATCTAAAGCGCGGACATCTGAAACTCTCTTGCATGACATCAGGCAAAGTAGCATGGTCAATTTAGAAGATAGCTGTTTTCTTGACAGATACTTATTGGAAGGCCAGGCTTCCAAGAATCTCAAGACTGAAGACACATCCCATAATTCCGAGTACTTGGGACAAGGAGGTTTGACCATCCGGATACCCCTGAGCAGTTTGCATACCAGAGGATGCTCCCCAACCGGTTTGCCATCTACGGACACATGACCTGCTGAGATGGCTGACCGGAAATTGTTTACATTTTATAGGCTAAGCCCGAAGCCGCGATGGAAGCTAGAAAGTTCACAATCAAAGAGACATGTGCCTTAGTGGGATCCATTTCCCGTTGAGAGCACCAATTACACCATTGTTTCCAAGCAGATGAGTATCGCTTGTGGGTGTTAGCTGACCATGCTTCGCTAATAAATCTGTCAGCGTCTCTTGAAAGGCCTGGGATCTTCCGTCTGTCCCTGAAAGCCGCCAGGCTACCAGAGGGAGTTGCCCTGATTCTATCAATGGATGAGGGGCCTTCAGAGGGTCCAGCAACAGATTCCACAGCTGAGGAAGAAAGATCGGCACCGCACAGAGCATCTCCAGAAGAACTGGGAACCATGCCTGCGCTCTCCAGAGTGGGGTGATCAGTATCAACTCTGAATGATGATGTCGGGTTTGTGCCAGAACTCTGGGAATCATCATGAACGGAGGGAAGGCATAGCATAGAGATGCGGGCCAATCCTGCAGAAACGCATCCGTGGCCAAAGCCTCCGGGTCCGGACGCCAGCTGTAGAAGGCTGGGAGCTGTCTGTTGAGGCGTGATGCGAACAGGTCTATCTGCCAAGGGCCCCAAAGACGGTGATCCAGCGGGTTACTAGCAACAAGCATTCATACACAAAATACTCACTTGGGCCCATACATTCATACTGCGCTAGCAATTTCCGCTGGTGGGTCAGTTGTACTCTTTATCAAAATCCCTGCTACCAATTACTTTTCTGATTGAAGAGTAATGACTTACCAATGGACCCTTTGCTAATTGGAAAGTTTAAAATGAGTGACATTCAATACAATTCATAATTCCTGAAATAATCACTGAGTCAGGAAGTTTTAAAATGTTTATCTAAAGATTTAGCAGAGTAAAATACAGAACCACATGATACTTAAATCGTATATCAAGGATGAAGCATAATAATCAATTTATCGATCAATGACGGTCCCTCAGAAAGGAGAAGATAGAGACAGCAGCGCAACTAAGGTTTGCATTTATATTTACCTAAAAGTGCGAGAACCAAACCCCTTGGCCAAGGAGTTGGAAAGGTAGAACCCAGGAAGGATGAAGAGCAAAGACCTCCTCCAGGTTCAGGACAGGACCGGTGACCTCTCTATCAACGACGCCTGCGTCGTTCCCCTCTCTGATACTTCGCTTCTCCTCGATTTCTCCTGTGTCTTGCTTCTAAGGTACTCCACCGCCCCCACCTCAGGACCTCTCTGGACAGCGGTTCAGTCTGCAATCGGTCAGCTTGTACGTCTGGAGCCTATGCCTCTATCCTCGAACTCACTTAATTAGCTAATACTATATCTATTATACCCTTCTACGCCCATGTACCTCCCCTTAATGTTGCAGAATTATGGGCCCACTACTTCTGATTGGACGGGGACAGGGGGTTGATCCTCACACCATATTGATTTAATTCAATTTCTTTAAGCCCTTTGTTTTAAAATACCACCCATCACAATTAATACATTTGCTTTATTTCCCACCCGTCTCACGACAAGTTTAATACATTGTTCATATAAATTGTTTCTTTTCGGTAGGGACATCGTGGGTACAATAATGTTGGCCATCAGGTCATGGCCTTGGACGACGTCCAGGTTGACTTCATCCGCTCTTCTGGGCAGCCACTCAGGGCGCATGCGCAGAACCATTGTCTCTCGAGTTTTCAGTTCACCAACCCCAGGCCAAATTTACGAACTAATAAAAGTCAAAGAAGAAAATATTAAAATCACAAATAAATTGTTTCACTGTATACCCACTCTTTCTACTCTATTCCCATTTATTTATAAATTCTATCCCGCATTAATAGCGTTAGGATACCACAGTTTATTTGCAACATATGAGCAAGCGGTAGCACATGAAGACATTAAGCAGCCATTTTAATACACACTGCGCAGAAGCAAGAGTTTCCCTCCAAGCAAAGAAAGACGTCACACCATGTGATATGGTTAAGACATGCGCAAATAGGTTTCCCGCGCTTTAGCGGCCATTTTAGAATAGACAAGCGTTAATTGTTAGTTTAAACACATAGGCAAGCTTCCTTTCTACTTATATTCGTGTGTGTATTTATTAGTACGAACATCACAAAGATTAATAAATTAATACTGTGAGAAGATTGCCTCCGAGCAAGTCTCATTTGTGAGTCCTTGCTCCATCAATCCCCTCTCTGATGGCGTTTCTGAGCCATCAAATACTACCCACAACCAGATGCCAACTTTTAGCATAAAATTGTCTCAGTTTCATTTTTACACTTTCTATTTTTCACATCTCCTTTCAGTTTCTTGTATAATTCACTTCTCAAATCTTCTAATTCAATTTCGTCAAACTTTCGCTTCTTTCCTTTTCCTGTCACATTATACGATTCATTCTTTCTACAACATTTGCACCATATTATTATTGACAGTACTATTATTCCTATCCCTGCTAAGGGTACTAATATTTGACCTATAAGTCCTTTCCCTACATTAGCAAACCAGGTACCAATTGACGTAATACTATTTGTCAATCTTTCCCATACACTATCAACTTCCAGTGGTTTTAGTTCCTTCTCAAGTTTAGTTATATTCTGTATATACGTTCCAATTTCTGCACTTTTATCAGGTATGTAAGTGCAACAGTGCTTTGACCTCAATAATTTACAGACTCCGCCCTCTTTTGCTAATAGTATATCAAGAGCAAGTCGATTTTGCATAACCATAGATCTAATCGCAACCATCTCCGCATTAATCATTAGAAATCCTCCAGCAGTGTTAGTTGATAAACGATCAACCACTGTAGATAATTTACATATCTTCCTTGAGTTCAGAATTATTCCCACTGAAGGTATCAATGCACCAAATATATCACCTACAATTTCAGAAAAACAAGCTCTTTTACTATGTTTTAATTCACTAGTATTTTCATTGCTCCCAGTGTTCCTTTTTACATGGTATATTTTTGGAAATACTATTCCAAAATAACAACTTCCATACCACCGTGCAGGAAGCCTAAAGTAAGCCTTATTCCCACACACAATAGATTCCAGGAAAAACTGAATCCGTTCCTCCTTTTAATCCCCAACCTCCAAGAATTAAGAAATTGTGTTCACATTCACTGGTACCGATGAAAATATTGTTATAATCAGTCTTTAACCTATGTAGACAAATTTTCCCTGTCTTCACAAAATCCAGAGCCATAGCAGCTTGAGCCTTGCCAGGTGTGTAACTACCCTCTTTCTCAGCCCAAGGTGGCAGATGAGCTTTATGCTCCGATGCTTTCTTTTGGAAATCTTGTCTCCTATTCTCCACTAAATTCAAAAATATCTTTTCTTCTTCATGTAATGAACATGTTAGATTGCTTCTATGTGCATGTGTTATGTCTATTGATTTCATTGTTAAGAAAAATTCTCCCATAAACTGTGCATCTTTACAACTAAGCACTGGATTCATATTTTTTCGAATCGGAACCTCAGAAAATATCACATCTATATTTGAATAATAATACTGAAGTCGACCTGTTCTATAAAATAAACTAGTCAATACACTACATGATATGCCATAAGTTAATGGCAAGTGATGATATGTTAACCCTTCTGCTACTGATTCAGGTAGTTTCATACAGACATAACAATTACTAACTTCCATGGTATCTACATATTGAAACAATAATTTTGTGAAAACATTCAGACTAGTGTCATTATCTGTTACTTCATGATGAAATTCTGGTTCATCTTCTGCCTTTAGTTCTACTCTATTACTTTTCAAGTTATCTGTCCTTTCCTTTGTTTCGTTGTTAATCTTTTTATCTATTATCATAAAGTAAGGAATTGCTACGATCACAACTAACCATACTATAAGCACCACTACCAGATTACATATGCATATAGCACAGCATCTTTTACAACATTTCTGTTTTGGTCTCCCAGTAACTCTATCGTCATGCATTTTTGACAAGGAAGATTTCTCTTCTTATCGTAATTTCAAGTCTCTTTACTTTATCAAGGTGGTTTTATTTCTTTCGCACAAGTCAATTCCGCACTTGTTCCTTCGTCACCACTTTCACTTGACTCTGAGCTCTCGTAGTCTTCAAGGATGATATAAGTCCAATCGGGACCTTTAAATTTGTTGTTTACAAGTTTCAGTCTTTTGCTTTTCCGTCTTTCAATTCCACTTGTTTGTCCTGTTAGGCTTGTCACTTCGTTTACTTGTTCTGGATCTTCACTTCTGGTTGTTATGTGGTATTTTACTCTTTTAATTACACTAGGCCAACGATCACCTTTTCTGACCTTCTTTGTTTGCACTGTCTCTTCACTTCTTATTTCTTCTTCAGAAATTCTTTTATTTTCCAGTTGTGGCACAATTTCGTTTTCTTCTATTTCAGTTTCTTCTACTTGCTCTTTTTCAGGTCTTATTGCTTTCTCTTCAGATGCTCCACTGTGAGTTTCCAGTAACTGACCTTGTTCAGGATTTACGTCTTCATGCTTGTGATCCTCATGATCTTCTTCTTGAGTGTATTTTCCTAAATCTAACTGGTTCTGATCAGGGCTTATTGCACTTTGTACTTCTGCAGCCTGACCGCGTTCTTCTAGACCTGTCTGTCCCTGCTCAAAATCTGTTGGTTCGTTGTTGATTTGAGCCCAATTTCCTCTCCCTATCTGATCCTGCTCAGGTTCTCTTATTGTTTCTTCTTCCTCTTCCTGAGCTGCTTCTTCTTCACCTATCTGATCTTCTTCAATTTCTTCTAAATTTGCTTGACTTCTTGTTCTGTTGTAGACTTCAGGTATTTCCACCACCGGTATCCAGTCCTGACTTGTGCTCGGTTGTTCTTCTTCAGCTTCCCTTGAATCTCGGACCTGAGATTCTTCAGCTGGGCAACCTTCAGCTTCCTCAGTTATCGATGCTGTCTGAGGATTTTCTTCTTCAGGGTCTGGTACTCTTTTGGTGTGGCTTACATGGATCCAATTAGGATATCCTGCACATTTCACTGCTGTGTTCGTAACTAGTATGACCTGACGAGGTTCTTCCCACCTGGGTGATAGACACGTTTCTCTGGTGTGATGCTTCACAACCACCCAATCACCAGGAATCAGATCATGTTCTTGTTCAGGCTACCTGGAAACTGCGTCTTCCCCAATCTGGTGAGAGACAGAACGCACTAGGTCAGCCAATCCTTTGCAATAATCCAGAACCATATCATCAGTTATATTCAGCAGTTTATTTGTAGGAACATGTGCTTGTCTCATTGCTCTTCCCATGATTATTTCATGCGGACTCAATCCGGTATTTCTATCTGGAATGCTTCTGAACATCAAAACAAGTGGCAATGCATCCGGCCAATATAACGATGTTGATGCACACATTTTTGCCAGTCTGGATTTTATTGTGCCGTTCATTTGTTCAACCACTCCAGAAGCCTCTGGACGATATGCACAGTGCAATTTTTGCTCAATTTGGAATGCTTCACAGATTATTCTAATCACATCACTGTTGAAGTGCCTTCCTCTATCTGATTCCAAAGTTACTGGAAAACCAAATCTAGGAATGAGTTCTCGTAGCAACAACTTTGCGACTGTAATACTGTCATTCCTCCTAGTAGGGTAAGCCTCCACCCACTTTGAAAACAGACACACTATGACGAGTACATATTTCAGTCCTCTACATGGTGGTAGCTGAATGAAATCTAGCTGCAATCTCACAAATGGACCCTCTGCCTTTCCGATCTTCCCAAACCCAATTACTGTTTTTCTTCCTGGATTATGCATTTGGCAAGTTAGACATCTCTGGCAAAGACTCTCTGCTACCGCCCTAAACCTTGGATTGTACCAATTTTGTCTGAAGAGCCTAATCATTGCGTCTCTCCCTACATGTGTGTCTCCATGATACATTCTGGCCATTTATGAAATCAGACAGTCGGGCATGACTGGTCTGCCATCGGCATAAATCCATACATCGTCATCTGACCTTTGAGAACATCCCATTTTAATCCATGCATTTCTTTCACTCTCATCAGCATCATCTTGTAATCTTTTCACATCATTCCATGTTTCAGGAGGTGCATACAGCATAAGTTGGCAGCTGATTCCCATTCTTTCAACCCTTTTATTAACTGACAACCTGTTTTTGGCACAGTGTTGGGCCACCAAATCTGCATATCTGTTACCGACTACCACCCAGTCATCTCCTGACAGGTGTGCGGCACATTTCACCACAGCCAATTCTTTTGGTGATTGTATTGCTTCCAATAGTTCTTTTACAAACTGTCCATTTTTAATGGGGGATCCTGAAGAAGTCATGAAATCCCTCTGCATCCATAATTGGCCAAAATCATGCACAACCCCGTAACCATATTGGCTATCTATAAATATAGTTACTTTCTGGTTCTTCCCAATTTTGCAAGCTTTTATCAAAGAAATTAATTCAGCTACTTGTGCAGATTTTACTCCTGGTAAATAGGATGCTTCGACTATTCCAGTTAATTCACATACTGCATATGCTGCAGTTAGTTTACCATCTTCATGCCTTTGGCACGAACCATCAACAAACAGCTCCCTGTCTGGTTTCCTGAGGGGTAGTTCTTGTATGTCAGGACGAGGTTCTGTGCACAACTCTGTGACTTGTAAACAATCATGTTCCTCTTCATCATCTTTAACTTCCTCATGATATGGGTCTGGTAGTAAGGTAGCAGGATTTACTATTGTGCACCTTACAATAGTCACATTTTCAGCACCTAGTATTATTCTTTCATATTTAGTCAGCCGACTAGGAGTAAGATGCTGAGTTCGGGTTCTTGTCAACAGAATCACAACTGAATGTGGAACAAACACTTTGACAGGATGTCCCATTACAATTGATTCACTTTGTTCAATGCTCAAACATGTAGCCGCTACTGCTTTTAAGCAGCCTGGCAATGCGGCTGCCACTGGGTCCAATGTAGCAGAAAAATATGCTATAGGACGTCTGTCCAAACCATGTCTCTGGGTTAGGACTGAAAGTGCGCAATTTTCTCTTTCATGGCAGAATAATGCGAATTTTCTTTTATAATCAGGCATGCCTAGGGCAGGTGCTGCACACAAAGCATTTCTCAATTTTACAAAAGCTCCTATGCTCTCATCATCCCACTCGACTGGGTCCTTTGCCTTCTTTTTCGTCATTTGAATTAATGGCTTTGCTAGCAGAGAAAACCCTAGTATCCATTGTCGACAATAACCCACTATTCCAAGGAACATTCTCACTTCTCGTTGGGAGACAGGTATTTGCATTTTCTTGATTAATTTTACTCTTTCAGAGGTTATCCTTCTTTTTCCCCTCTCAATTTGGTGTCCTAGATACTTAACTGCTGTTGTACAAAACTGCAACTTTTCAGGTGAAACTTTATGCCCTTCTTCAGCTAAATGATTTAATAATGCAATGGAGTCAACAACACAGTCCTCTCTGGTGTTAGATGCCACCAGTAAATCATCTATATATTGTACTAGGACTGAGATTCCTGGCATCACTAGTTTCTCTAGACACTTTTTCAATATCTGATTAAAGATGGAAGGACTTTCCGTGTACCCCTGAGGAACACGATTCCATACATAGACTTTGTTCTCAAATTTAAATGAAAAAAGATACTGACTATCTGGGTGCAATGGTATTGAAAAGAATGCTTGACATAAATCAATCACGGTAAACCATCCTGCACTCCAAGGAATTTGGTATAGAATCACTGCAGGATTTGGCACTATAGGACAACAAGGTTCAACAATTTTATTTATTTTTCGCAGGTCTTACACAATCCTATATTTTCCACTAGGTTTCTTTAAACCCATTATTGGTGAGTTACAAGGGCTACTCATTACTTCTTTTAGTATGCCTTGTTTTACCATTCTGTTAATTTCTTCAATGACTCCTGCTTTTACTTCTGCACTCATCTTGTACTGTCTAGTATTTGGGAAAATTGCACCTTCCTTTACAGTAATTTTAACTGGGTCTATTTTGGCCATAAGTCCTACTTCTTTTCCCGTGAAATCCCATACTATGGAATTTACTGTAGTTTTTAATTCTTCTGGCAACTCATCTTTTGTTATCAAAGAGAACATCTCATCTACTTCTGTACCTTGCTTTGCAATCATAAATTTATATACATGGTCTTCATCCGGGGTCTGAACTGCCACACCATCCGGTGTGCAGAAAATTGTGCAATTCATTTTACACAACAAATCTCGGCCCAATAAATTCACTGGACTGGAATCACACACTACAAATTGATGCATTTCTCTAAAATTTCCAATTTTTACTTCCATTGGTTCGGTAAGAGGTGTTCTAATCTTTCGATTAGCTACCCCCACAACTTGGATAGCTTCTCCAGAGAGAGGAAGGTCTGGGATGTCTGCTGTTCTCACAGTAGACCGGGTAGCACCAGTGTCCAAAAGGAAAGTAATATCATTACCTTTCACATTCCCTTCAACATATGGACCTGACTGATCTACCGGTAAGGATGCACCAAGTACGCACTCCTTCTCCCCCTCTCCTAGGCACCGTCATTGACTATATGGACAGAAGTCGTCCTGTAAAAGAAATTGTGAGGTTACATAATCATTCTTACCACTTCCTCCTTGATATCCGACGTCTGTACCGTGCTTTGCTCTGCTTACATTACCCTGTATAGGTGCAGGTGGCAACTGACTCTGAGGATTTACACCCTGCTGTGAGTCATTCTGCGTCTGTGGATTTAAATTTTGATTTGGGCCATTATTATTCCGCATCTTTTTACATTCATCCTTCCAATGCCCCAATTTTCCGCACCCGTGACAAGGAAACTTCTTTTTAGCCTCTTCTCTGCTCATTCGCCCTCTCACTTTTCCTCCATTCCCAATGTCACCATTCGTTCCAGAATCTTTTCCCTGATTATCACTTGGATTATCCAAATTAATTCCCTGTCGCTCAGCCATTTTTACCTGAGCCCACATCACTTTCTCTTGCAGTTTCTTGTGCCTATCCTCAATGTCATCCCCACAATATTTCGCATATTTCAAAATGTCATCAATCGGTTTCCCTTGCCAACACAACATGTGCTGCTTAATCATCTGACAAATCTCTGGTTTTAATCCATAAACAAATCGGTAAACAAATTGACTCATGTTTTTATCTCCAATATCTTCAAATCCACTATACTGCTTGAATACCTGCAATAAACGTTCGTAATAGGCATGTACCGATTCGCTGGCTTCTTGGGTAGTTCTGTCTATTTTCACCCAATCTGTCTCCTTTGGTGGTATTTTCCCTTTCAGGTAAGTTATTACCTGCTGATATTTTTTCATTACATCGCTTGACGGGGCACCTGTCTTTGGATCTCTAGGATACTCTTCACTTGGCCAATCAACTGTGATTTTACAATCTGTCCACAAATCGGCAGGTACCACTATGTCGAACAAACCATCCAAGTCCTTCAACAATACCTTTGACACCTTCACAAACCTCTCAACCTGCTTGTACCATTCAATTGGCTTTTCTCTCAACTTTGGAAAATCATTCGTAAATGACAAAATATCCTGTCTGCTCCATGGGACATGTACATATCCTCCTCCTGGAACTTCTCGCATCGGGTACATTTGATCTGCTTTCCCTGTTTCCTTCATTAAATATTCAGAAGTGGTTCTACTGTACCGTACCTCTTCTTTTTTCTTTGTCCATCTAGTTTTCCATTTATCTAAATCTCCCCATTTCTGTAATACTGACATTAATTCTTTTATTTGTAGTTTTCGGCCAGAGGCATTCATGTTTTCTAAATCTTTGTCAGAGAAGTCTGCTCTATAGGGTTTCTGTAACACTTTTGACTTCCCTATTTCAATTCCCATCTGCAAAGCCAAATCTGATAACTTCTCATGAAATATTTTTACATTTCTAGTGATGCTTCTACATACAAATAATAACTCTTCTTCATCGTAAGTATTTAGACGATCTACTCCTACATTTCCTGCTATCATTTCTTCTAACTCGACTTTTAATTTGTAAATGTCCATAATCTTTGGAGGAGAACTCTGTTTGTCTGATCCTTGTGCCCACCTTTCTAAGTCTTCTGGTGTAACTACTGTGGCACTTTTGGTTCCTGATGAGGTTACTATGTTTACATCTTTGGAGCAACCAGGTGTTACTCTTCTAGGAGTGGTATTTACAGAACCTCAAATAGGTAAATCCATTAAGGAAATCATACTTTCACAATCACTGAATTGATCATCAATTATTACAGGATCTGGTTTTGGGATTTCTACAGATGTGGGCATTGCTAAGGGTTTCGGATAACTTACTTTGTCACCATATAAGGGAACCACTGGAGCAATCGTTACAGGTATGGTCAGCGAATCAGGATGGACACTCAATTGTGTTACTTTCTGTATTAATTCTGCTCTGTTTTTATCTATTGCTTCCTTTTCTTTATCATGAAGTACCCTACTAACTGGGGGATTATACAATGCTTGCGGTACCAATGGTGTCTTTAGCAGTGGTGCACTTGGGGTGCATCCACTTGTCCCTTCCTGATATGGTGGCGGGTTCTTTAATATTTCTTCCATAAATTCATCTTCTGAATCTCCAAATCTAGTCAAGTGTTTTGTCTTTTCAGTGCATTTATTCCCTGACGATTCTTCTGCCATTAATATTGGATATAAACCCTCTGTAAGCATTGCTCTTCTCCACTGTTTCATCTGTCCGTCCCTTGACTCGTTTTGGTATCTAGGGAAAAAGCCCCTATAACCCCTATTACTCCTGGATCGGTCACGTTCGAATGCCTCGGTTCCCACTCTTCTAAGGCTTCGTATTGAGTTAATCTTGGTCTGGGTTCTAAGTCATTCATCCTCAATCTCAAATTTTGAAGAATTCTCCCATTGAAAGTACCATTTTCGGGGAATGCTAATATTCCATCATTTTTGGTATATTCCATCCAATTTTCTATCCATACGCAAGTATGATAACCTCTCTCCATCATCATAAATGAAGCGGGCGTTTTAGCTGGTGGAATGATAATTCCTTCTCTAGTTTTGATTGGTTTATCCTTTTTAAAATAATTCTTAATCTTTTGTAGGAATGACATTTTCCTCTTTTCTCCGTACATTTTTGGCAAATCTCGGTGTATAAAATTATATTCTGCAAACCCTAGGAATCTCCTGTCTGGACGAGTTCCTATTAAAGTCGGATCACGTTTTAACATACAATCTCCACTATCCACTAGGATTTCGGCTTCTATGGTAACAACCAATCAACTTCCAGCTAACACTTGTCTCTAAACCTATCCTAGCGCGGCCTTTTAGTGACGTCTTTTCTGCCAACCCCTCCTTTACAATCTGCGCTTCTCTGTCCCTCGCTGTTTCGACCAATCCCAGCGCGGTACCTGTGACGTCAGTACTACTCCTGACTACTGACCCCTCCTTTACAAGAGTCGTTCTACGCCCGCGGTTTCAACCAATCCCAGCGCGGCGTTTTGTGACGTCAGCTTCCTCTCCGGTAGCTGACCCTCCCTTTACAAAATCGTACGCAAAACTTTATTTTCTCTGTTTCTTAAAATTCAGTAACAACATAAAACATTCGCTATCGTGCCAGTTTCACTAACTTGAAAAAGGATAGTTTCGTTCACACTTAGTAAAACCTTTCCGTTTACTAAACATACACTACGAGTAAAACTCTTCCGTTTACTCCTCACGCAAGCTTCAGAAATATCTGCTACTTCTTCAATGTTACCCTTTCTAGGTGATATAACATCAAATTTTTACCAGCATATTCCTTTTGCTATTACTCACACGCATAGAGTCCCTAACAAGTACTGATAGCCCTACTTAACTTTTCAGTACTATTTCTGCCTGACAGATAACCTCACTGCAGTATGGCTTCCACTTACCATCCGCTATTCTTTCCCCGGGGATTCTGGACGACATAAAACAAACTTTAAAAACACACGGATGTTAGTTCATAAAAAATAAATTCTCATTACCCAATTAACAAAGTGCAACCAAAACCATCCTCTGCTAGCCAGAAAACTGATCCAGCGGGTTACTAGCAACAAGCATTCATACACAAAATACTTACTTGGGCCCATACATTCATACTACGCTAGCAATTTCCGCTGGTGGGTCAGTTGTACTCTTTATCAAAATCCCTGCTACCAATTACTTTTCTGATTGAAGAGTAATGACTTACCAATGGACCCTTTGCTAATTGGGAAGTTTAAAATGAGTGACATTCAATACAATTCATAATTCCTGAAATAATCACTGAGTCAGGAAGTTTTAAAATGTTTATCTAAAGATTTAGCAGAGTAAAATACAGAACCACATGATACTTAAATCGTATATCAAGGATGAAGCATAATAATCAATTTATCGATCAATGACGGTCCCTCAGAAAGGAGAAGATAGAGACAGCAGCGCAACTAAAGTTTGCATTTATATTTACCTAAAAGTGCGAGAACCAAACCCCTTGGCCAAGGAGTTGGAAAGGTAGAACCCAGGAAGGATGAAGAGCAAAGACCTCCTCCAGGTTCAGGACAGGACCGGTGACCTCTCTATCAACGACGCCTGCGTCGTTCCCCTCTCTGGTACTTCGCTTCTCCTCGATTTCTCCTGTGTCTTGCTTCTAAGGTACTCCGCCGCCCCCACCTCAGGACCTCTCTGGACAGCGGTTCAGTCTGCAATCGGTCAGCTTGTACGTCTGGAGCCTATGCCTCTATCCTCGAACTCACTTAATTAGCTAATACTATATCTATTATACCCTTCTACGCCCATGTACCTCCCCTTAATGTTGCAGAATTATGGGCCCACTACTTCTGATTGTACGGGGACAGGGGTTGATCCTCACACCATATTGATTTAATTCAATTTCTTTAAGCCCTTTGTTTTAAAATACCACCCATCACAATTAATACATTTGCTTTATTTCCCACCCGTCTCACGACAAGTTTAATACATTGTTCATATAAATTGTTTCTTTTCGGTAGGGATATCGTGGGTACAATAATGTTGGCCATCAGGTCATGGCCTTGGACGACGTCCAGGTTGACTTCATCCGCTCTTCTGGGCAGCCACTCAGGGCGCATGCGCAGAACCATTGTCTCTCGAGTTTTCAGTTCACCAACCCCAGGCCCAATTTACGAACTAATAAAAGTCAAAGAAGAAAATATTAAAATCACAAATAAATTGTTTCACTGTATACCCACTCTTTCTACTCTATTCCCATTTATTTATAAATTCTATCCCGCATTAATAGCGTTAGGATACCACAGTTTATTTGCAACATATGAGCAAGCGGTAGCACATGAAGACATTAAGCAGCCATTTTAATACACACTGCGCAGAAGCAAGAGTTTCCCTACAAGCAAAGAAAGACGTCACACCATGTGATATGGTTGAGACATGCGCAAATAGGTTTCCCGCGCTTTAGCGGCCATTTTAGAATAGACAAGCGTTAATTGTTAGTTTAAACACATAGGCAAGCTTCCTTTCTACTTATATTCGTGTGTGTATTTATTAGTACGAACATCACAAAGATTAATAAATTAATACTGTGAGAAGATTGCCTCCAAGCAAGTCTCATTTGTGAGTCCTTGCTCCATCAACGGTTCAGCGACTGGAAAACTCGGGGATGGAGTCTCCAGTCGCCGAAGTCCCACAGGTGCCGGGAGTGCCAATCGGCTACCTCATTGTTGCAGCCCGGAAGGTATTCTGCTACCACCGAAATTCTGTTCTGATGGCAAAAGTGCCAGAAATCTTTGGCAATCTCCGCCAGAATCCGAGACCTCGTCCCCCCTAGCTTGTTCACATAGCGTACTGCTGACACGTTGTCCATGCGAAGCAAGATACAACAGTCCGTCTTTCGAGGTGAAAGGCAGCGAATCGCAAAGGAGTCTGCTAGAAGCTCCAGGTAATTGATATGTAATGAAAGTTCCTCCTGTGACCAACGGCCGTCTGTGGACATCTGGCCGCAACGGGCACCCCAACCCCACCGGCTGGCATCGGATTCTATCACTACGTCCGGGGTGGATCCGAAGAGGGCTCGGCCATTCCAGGCTTCCATGTGGTCCAACCACCACAACATCTCTAACATTGCCTCCTTGGAGAGAGGAATCTGTTCTGCGTATCCAAGGCCTTTCTGGAAATGTCGAATCTTGAGCCGTTGGAGCGCCCGGTAGTGAATGGGACCCAGGAAGATAGCCTGAATTGAGGAGGCTAGCAGCCCTACGACCCGGGCTTCAGATCTCAATGACACAGTCTGCTTGTGCAAAATCAACCTCATCTCTCTTGATAGACCTGACTTTCTGAGGAGGCAGGAGGAGCTGGCAACTCCGTGAGTCGATCAGAAAACCCAAGAACTTGATCGATTGGGCCGGAACTAAAATCGATTTTTGTGGATTTACAATGAATCCAAGACTCTGCAATAGGTTGATCGCCCATTCGAGATGGATTATCACCAGTAGAGGGCGACGAGCCATGATGATGATGTTGTCCAAGTATATGATCAGACAAACTCCCCGTGCTCTCAATGATTCTACTACTGGACGAAGGAGTTTCGTGAAGCACCAAGGTGCTGACGAGAGGCCGAAGGGAAGGACTCTGTATTCATAACAAACTCCCTGCCAGTGGAACTGTAGAAAACGTCGATGTGGAGCGTAGATGGGAACAGACAGATACGCATCCTTCAGGTCCAGACGGACCATCCAGTCCCCCTCCTGAAGGAGGTCGCGCCATCTTGAAATGCCGATATACTACCCATCCATTGAAATCCTTTAGATTTAAAACTAGCCTGGATCCACCCGCCTTCTTTTTTTTTTAAACTGTTTATTGATTTTATATAACCAACATAGAAGACTCTTAAATACACAATCCATTAAAGCATTGCATCGTGTCACGTTAGCCTCATCCAATGTCCACATCAGTAATATGGTAACTCATTACAAACAGGGTATCACAGTGCAAGTACTCAAAGTATTCCAGAGCCACAGATCCCACAGGGTTCCACCATAGATACATTACCGCGCAGTTCCAAACAACCCCCCCCAACACTAGTGCCCCCACTACTCCCCAGCATCGCCCACCAAAACGCTCGCAGCTTTGGTTTCTAGGTACGACTTGTACAGCCCCCAGAAATTCTTAGGTCTACTACGGGGTGGAAGTAATTCGTTATAATTCTCAGTTTGAGTACTGCAGTATAGCATGTCTCTAGACCATTGTGCCACAGTAGGGAGCGGCCCACGAGACCAGCAAGTCGCTATACATCTCTTAGCCAACAAAGTTCCCATATCAATCAGCCGTCTCTGCACCTTAGGAAGAGGTTTAGAATACCCAAGCAGCGCTAGTCGCGGCTCCGGCGTCAACTCCCTCCCGATAATTTGACCAAGGAGGGTAAATATTTGATTCCAAAAACTCGCTATTCCTGGGCATACCCAGGCCAAATGGTAAAAGTCCGCTGCCTCTGATCTACATCTGTCGCATGTCGAGTCTGCTCTTAAGACATATCTATGCAGTCGTTCCGGTGTGGAATAAACCCTATTCAGGAACTTAAACTGTATTAGTCTATGCCTTCCATTAAGGGATATGCGCTTTATATTTATACAGCACTACGACCAGATCTCGTCAGTAATATCTTCCTGCAAGTCCCGCTGCCAGGCCAATCTAGCTTTTGTGTACTCATGCTGCCTGTGGGCCATTGTGGCCTGATATATTCTAGACACCAGTCTTGTGGGGGTCTGTGACTTAATAATAGTGGAGAGGGCCTGCACCTCCGGAGGTTCATCCAGATCGTCACCCAAAATATCCCTCAGCGCATGTCTAACTCTATGGAACTGGAAGCGTTCCAGAAGCGAGGGTGGCTCCAAGTTGTCTGTAACAGTCGCCCAGTCTTTAGCCCGCCCCTCCACAAAAAGATCCCCAATACAATTTAGACCTAGTTTCAGCAGGGCCTTTATTACCCCCCTATCTCTGCATGGGGGCAACCATACGCACCATTCCACCCTAGCCGCCGGGGAGTATAAAATGGCTCCAGCTTGCATCTCTAGCACCTGGTGCCATGCATGCACGACTGAGTTGATCGAATCAAGAATACCCGTACGTCTATCCGGAGGTGAAAACAATACTGCCGGAAGAGGCCGAGGCGCAGCAACTACTGTCTCAATCCGGATTTGGGGTGCATCAGTGGGGCCATGTATCCATTGATAAGCATGCGCGCATTGTGCCGCTCTATAGTACAAAGTCAAATCCGGGGCACCAAGTCCACCCATTGAATAAGGTAAGGTTAACACCTGCCAACTGACTCGCGCCTGTTTGCCCGCCCAAGCTAGCTGTATCAGAAGTGACTGAAGTCTTAGGAGAAACACTCTTGGTAGCACCATAGGTATATTGGTGAAGAGAAACAGAAAACGTGGCAATATAATCATTTTCATAATGGATATTCTGCCAAGGAGCAACAGCGGAAGCTTTATCCATCGCGTGACATCTTCCTCCAGTCTATGTATGGCCACGCCATAATTTTCCCTAAAGACTACTTCTGACTCCGTGTGAATCTTGACCCCTAGATATCTCACCAGGTCCGTAGTCCATTGCAGCGAGTAGTCCGGTTCGACCGGCCTGGTACATGGGGTGAGAGGAAACATTATGGACTTGTTCCAGTTTATATGAAGACCTGACACAGCTCCGAAATGTACCACCTCTCTAAGCACCGGTGAGAGATTATGTTCCGGATGGCGGACATACAACAGGGTGTCGTCAGCATATGTAGAGACGATCAGTTGGTAATTGGGGAACCGAATACCCCTATGACTGTGATATTCCCTTAGTGCACAAGCCAGAGGTTCCGCCACCAAGGCATATAAAATAGGGGACAGGGGACAACCCTGCCTAGTACCTCTAGTGATTGCTATGGGGTTCGTGACTAGGGTTCCTATCTTTATGCGAGCTGTAGGGGAGTAGTACAACACATTAAGCATCTGAAGAAAGACCTGCCCCACCCAAAACCGAAGCAAAACCTGCCTAAGAAAGGACCATTCCACTGAATCGAAAGCTTTTTCCATATCAAGGAACACAGCGATTGAAGGGATCTCCGGCCTAGTGTGTTGGAGAGTGGCAAATACAGTGTGCAGATTGTAAGTCATGTTGCGGCCTGGCATGAAGCCCGCCTGCTCCGGAGCAACCATAGTGGTAATCAGGGGCTGAAGGCGGGAGGCAAGAATTTTAGCGAAAAGTTTTGTATCAACGTTCATAAGAGACAGGGGTCTGTACGATTCACAGCTATCAGGGGGTTTGCCTGGCTTGAGGACAGCAACTATGACAGCCTCACGCATGGAGGGAGGCATCATCCCGGAGACACAAATATCATCAAACAGCACTATCAATTGCGGCAGCAACAAATCCAAAAAGGCCTTATAGAACGCTACCGTGAGGCCGTCTCCCCCCGGCGCGCTCCCCGACTTCATGCTGGCTATGGCACTCACTATCTCCTCCCGTTCAATAGATCTCATCAGTATTTCACGATGCCTGTTCGTCAACCATGGTAGCTTAATGTGTGCTAAATAATCACTTATGCACTCGTCCGAGCCACTCCCACGTGAAGCGTACAGTGTCGAATAATAAGCTCGAAATCGCTCCGCGATCTCCAGTTCATCTCTAATGGTGTCCCCTGCCGGATTGGTGAGCTCAGGGATCACTGCTCTGTCTCTGCGTTGTTTAAGCAATTGTGCTAGTACCGCTCCCGGGTGTTCCCCCTCACCATACACCCTAGCGGTAGCGTATTTGCCCATATGTTTGAGCTCTGCATCCGCCTCCGTATGATATTCAGCTAGGGTTTGTTTGAGCTCTTCGGTGACCTCCTCCCCGGGCCGATCCACCAATGCCTTTTCGAGAGATTTTAGTCTGCCCTCTAATGTCGCAAGGCGGTTTCTAATAGACTTAAGGACGCCTGCGTGCTTAGACATAGCTTCGCCACGTATATAAACTTTGAATGTCTCCCAAACCGTCTGGAAGGAGTCTACCGAACCCACCTTTTCTCCGAAAAATAGCTCAATTGCACCAGCCATTTCATCCCTAAAAACCGTATCCAGCAGAGAGTAGGGCGGGAACCTCCACGTGAAAGGGGGGATGTGTCGCTGCGGCATGGCAAGGACTAAAAGGAGTGGGGAGTGATCAGAATAAGTACAGGGGAGTACCAAACAAGTTTTCACTCTGGCTAGGGAGGATCTGTCAACAAACCAATAATCTATTCTTGTGTGGATATTATAGTATGCTGAGTAATGCGTAAATCCCCCTTGTGTGGCATGATGCTGCCGCCAGACATCACAAAGATCAAAACGGACCATAGTGCCTTCCATCTCTCTAGCCGGCGCCGATAGACGTCGGTCTGGGCCACCAGATCTATCCAAAATAGGGTCTCTAACAAAGTTGAAATCCCCCCCCCCATAGAAGTCGTCCATCTAGCTTGTCGCCCACCGTTTCCGTCAATCTTCGGTAAAAGTCCGGGGCATCGTAGTTGGGACCATACACATTGACCACTAACCACTCCGTACCCCTGAACTTGCATTCAGTAAGTGCAAATCTGCCCTCCGGGTCCGTCACCAGAGGTGTCAGTGTGAGAGGTTTCTTAGGGTTCACCCACGTGATGACCCCTCTAGCGTGCGAAGTAAATCCTGCAGCATGAATATTGCCGTATAGTCCTCTGGAGCGCAGTATAGGGCTATCTACTGGGAGATGCGATTCTTGCAATAATGCTATGTCTACCTTCTGTCTGTACAGGTAACTTAGAATTTTGCGTACTTTCCTATGGTCATTGAGACCTCGGACGTTCCATGTGAGAACCCGGAGAGACTCAGTGGAATCTTCTCTCTGTGCTGTGTCTATATCAGGCATGAGCATGCGTAACCATTCCTTGCATTATATCTTTAAACATTCTACCCGCTGTAACTGAACGAGCCTTGGCATCTGAAGCTAACATCACAAGTTCCATCCACTTGAGTCTTAACAGTGTCCCCCCCCCACCCACGCCAAGCAGTGCCCAACTGTGCATTGGCGATTCCCCTTGACCAAACCCAAAAATAACATTTCAAAATAACATCGAACCACTCTGTATGCAGATCAACTACAAAAATTCCCCCTATGTGGAGCACACTCGTGGGGGGATGTTGCCTGCGTCTGCCGCAACAACTACTTTTATGACTGTATCCATAACCGTTTACCATCCTTACAATAGTGTCAGAAGGCTAGCCCGCCCCGACCCAGCCAACCCATCAGACACCACCCTGAAAAATACACGGGCCTCGGGGGTTTACTTATCTCATAACCTAACCCAAATGTATCTCTAACCACCATAAACAAGCAACAGGGCCCAGCACCATCCTCAAATCCAATAACAGCATGAGTTCTGGGGACCCAAGACACAGTAATCCTACCACCCCCCCGAACTCCCAGCTTATCTGTAATCAAGAAGAAGTCTTTATTAGTCCTGATCGTCCAGGCCTCCTCCTGTTGCACCGTCCACCTCGGCACGTTCCGGAGTCTGTCGTCGCTCCTTGGCCCACTCCTTCAGAGCCCTCTGTAGAGCTTTTGGGTCCGTAAAGATCCTGGAGTGCCCCTGTCTATTAACTCTCATCCGCGCCGGATACAACATCGCATAATCTAGGTTCAGATCTCAAAGGTGTTTTTTCAGGGGAGCAAATTGTTTACGGGCTTCCTGTACTCGTGCGGTGAAGTCTGGGTAGATCGATATCGCAGAGCCCTCATATTGTAGAATTTGTTTTTCCCTAGCAAGGCGCAGGGCAGTGTCCCGGTCCCTGTAGTTCAGGAGCTTCGCAATTATTGGCCTCGGGGGTGCTCCCGGGGCAAGTCGTGGGCCCAGCGAACGGTGGGCTCATTCTACCACAAACATCGTGGAAAAATGATCCGATCCCAGCAAAGTATGGAGAAGTTTTTCCACAAACAGCTCCATGTTCCCCACCTGCGTCGTCTCCGCGAGGCCCGTGATACGCAGGTTGCACCTCCGAGAGCGCGCCTCGAGATCCTCCACCTTGTCTTGGAGCGTCTGCAGGGCAGCATTCATCCTCTTCTGCACCACTTCGAGTCCTGATTGTGACTCCTCCACCTCGGTCACCCTGCGTTCAGCCATGTCCATCCGTTCCACCTGTTTGTCAAGTCTCTCCGTCATCCTATCCATCCGGTAAGAGAGAGAGTCAAGTTTGGAATCAATAGTGGTAAGACTCGCCTGCAAGCTGGTCTGCATTGACTTGAGGATAGATCTAATATCCCCCTCCTCCGGGTCATGGGCCTCCTCAGACGCGGGGTGCTCCTCCTCCGTGGCCGCCTCTCTGGTCTTACTCTTCCCGCGTTCAAATGTAAGTCTTGGCTGTAACTTATCCACTTTCCCCATGTCGGCGGCTGTGAGCGGGGATTTCCGCGCAACCTGGCTTTGTATCTCACCCCCGGCTGCGGGAATTGCTTCCAGGGACCAGTGCTATTGTCTCCCAGTCACCGCCGGTGCCCCGGGTAGAGGGGGGTGGGCAGGATCGTGACTCACGCCGAGCTCAAACCGGCCACTGGCCAGAGCAGACCCAGTGTTACTCCAGCACGCTGGATCGGGCCGACCATATGCTCCCAACACGCGTGAGCATCACCGTACCAGCCACGCCGGCGTTCGATACTTGCATCAAGGATCCACACGGGTCAGGTATCAGGACCCTGTACTTTTATTTGGCTGCAGCTGATGTTAGGTGCCCACCGCCCTCCAACAAGCAGTTGGCCGTCAGGCCCCTTCCAGGGCTATTCGTTCCACCAGCAGTTCCAGATAATTGGGGGGAACCCAGGATCTCATGTGCGCAGTCCCCGAGTCCTGCCTGCCAGGTGCCCAAACATATCCATACACTCAGGCGGCAATCTCCAGCTCCACGCCTCAGAGGCCTACGGGGTACCGCTCTGTTGCAATCCACAGAACCTACGCCCGTTTACAATTCCGCATTCGTTCCGGGCACCCAGTCAGATCTCAAAAGGTCTCCGGTGCTGGGGAACGTGCAGAGGTGCTATTATTCGCCCCTTCAGCTCTTCGTCACCACCAGTCACCGCACCTCAGCACAACCAGCCGATCAGCAGGGGAGCTCCGGCTCCGCTCGATTCACGCTGTAGCGGCCACACCACCCCTCCTGCATCCGTGGAGAGCGGCGGTAGGGAGGGGGAAGGGCACCCTCTCTATCCTCTCGTCGCCGCCGGGAAGCCAGTACTCGATCCTTCTGTGGCAGCTAGGATCCCACGTCGTTGTCCAGATCTCGTCTCCTTGCCCGCTCTGGTAGCAAGCCGCCGAGCCGCCTCCGTCGCCCGACCTCCGCAGCACGTCACGCCGGCGCGTTTCCCCACCGGCAGGCCGCAGCGGAACCCAGGGCTCGAATCCGTCACAACCGGCCGTCTCCGGGGCTGGAAACGCCGTCCAGGCAAGGGGAAGAGTCCCCGCAGCCTCCGGCGCGAAGCAGAGCGTCGTGCGAGTCAGTCTTCTGCAGGATATTAAAAGGATCGGTGGATGGTTTCACGGAGCTCTCGCCTTAGGCAGCCATCTTCGTTGCAGCCACGCTCCGCCCCCCATCCACCCGCCTTCTTCTCGACTAGGAAGATGCTGCTGATAAAGCCCCTGGGGTGAGGATCTGTGACCACTATGGCCCCCTTCCTTAGCAGAGAATCTATCTCTTCGGAGATAAAGTCCTGATCTTGTTGGGAAAAATACATCTGGGGGGGAGGGGGAACCCCTGACTGGGGGAGTTGTAAAGCTCTAGCTTGTACCCCTGCACTGTCTCTAAGACCCATGCATCCTGCGAGATTTTGTGCCAAGTGTGCAGAAAAAACTGTATTCTGCCCCCCAACATTACTTCTGTACACGGAATCAGTCTCACCTGAATTTCCGGCATCCTGCTGACCGCCCTGATTTCCTCCGTATCTGCCCTTCCGGAATCTGTTTTTAGCTCGTCGGGTCGGGTAGAAGGAGGAGTTATTATTGTAGTTGGCATCCTGATAGCCTCCTCGTTGCTGGTGGTATTGACCACGCGGGGCGCCTTGGTTGTAACCACGGCTGAACGACCGCCCACGGTATCGTCCGGCCCTGCCGAAAACCGGGCGGAAAGCTCATTTGAGGGATCCTTGGGCCTTATCCAGCCCACTAAAGGTGGCGACAAACTTGGTAAGTTCTTTGAGAAAGGGTTGGCCGAAGAGCAGGCCCTGGGCTAAGGGACCCAATTCAGAAGAGGATAGTTCTGCCAATTTGGAGTCGAGTTTTAGTAATATTGAGCGACGTCGCTCGCTGGACATAGCGCAGTTCGCATTACCTAGCTGACAGACCGCCCTCTGCGCCAAGCCAATCAATTTCTCCAGATCAATAGCCATTGCGGACTCTTTGGCCCGAAAGCCTAACTCTAGTATTTTCGTGAGGGGTCCTGTCATGTCCAAAAGCTTGTCCTGGCATGATCTCCATGCCCGGTCTATGCCCTTTTTAGGGTCCTTGGAGTACTTCTTAAGGTACGTGAGCATAGAAGGGTCTACTTCCGGCGTCTCCGCCACTTTACCTGCCGGGTCAGGCCTAGGGCACTCTGATCTTAGCCGTGCCCTCACATCTTTGTCAGAAGCCTGCCTAAGGTGTGATTGGACGTAATCGGCCACTTCTTGAGGCGGAAGCCAGGCCGTAGAATTGGGGTGCACTATCTCCGCCGGCTCGAAAGTAAGGAGCTTAGGTTGGGAAGGTGTCTCCACATGACGCTCCTTCCTTGATTTCTTGGAGGGTCTAGGCGCCTCCTCCTGGTCAGACACCTGGTCTGAGGAGGCATCATCGTCATCCTCCTCCGCTATCTCCGTGATAGTTGCCTCCTTATTGTGGGTACTATAATCATGATCATTAGCCATCGCCTTGGCCAGCTTAGCGAAGTCCGCTGCGTGGGGGTTCCTGGTTTCTTGCCCACTGGCTCTGGGGCGACTGCCCGAGCTGGGGAGCCAGCCTTGCTGCTGGGCATAGTTGCATAAATGGCGCTTCAATGGGTCTATGGCCCTCACCAAGGCTTTATTCACAGAGTGCTGCCCTCCTGCGTCCAATGCCTCTACGAGGTACTGCTCCATGGAGTCCGAGGGTTCCTCCTCACAATATTCCTCTTCGTAGTAGAACTCTGACATAATGGTACACAATGGAGGGATAATGAACCCACCAGACTGCCTGTCTCCCACACAAGGGGTTAAAACACACCAGAGAGGCTTACAAATAAATGTAAGATTATGCAAATTCAGGGGAAGTGGAGCAACCCCAGGCAAGCCAAGTAAAGTATTACCAGGAATATTTAAGTTTGAAAGTGGGGGGAGGGCTTGCCAGATCCACTCTAGGCAGAGCCTATGATTTATTTTACAGCCCCACACACAATCGTTAAAGCGGGGCATCACCGGGAGCCAGTAGTGAGCTAAATATAGATTCAGAGCATTAAACGCTGCTCTCGCGTACAAAAAAGCCCGAAGGATTATCAGGAACGGGCAAAATGACCGCCGCGCATGCGCGATGCAGGCCGCTCGTGTCTACTGAAAATGGACTGCGCGTCAATGACGCGCGTCCTGGCTCCCTTTTTCTCCCACTCCACAGAAAGAATTCAACGCGAGCGCAGGGCGCCAGGTTCGGGAGGCAGAGCGCTCCCAACAAGCGCTCGGCGAGGTTAGCGATCGGGTGACAGGGAATTAGCCCAAAGCTACCGCAATGAAAAAAGGAGAGCAGCAAAGCATAAGCTCTCAAGCGTAATTCTAAATAAAAGAAATAAACCCACACAGTCACAATGACAATAATTTCCCAATCTCAGTGAAATTACAACCCACAATTAAAGCTAATGACAAACACAAAAGCAGAAACAGTGGATAAGCACTTAACTGGCTGTGGAGCAGCAAAGAAAGAGGACACTGTTACTGTGACTGGAGCTTATATAGGGGACACTCTATGGTTGGTCATGTGACCTGTAAGGTACTCATGGGTAGTGTAGTGTTTTGGTTACTTTTCATTTATTGGCTGCTGAGAAATATCAGTAAAGAAATGAGAAGCATAATCGGAGCCTCCGGTCCTGACATAGAATCCTCGCCTCCGTGTCCTTAATAGAATTGAGAATTCTTGGCACAAATGCTGGACCGGAAGCTTCGGATTATGCTAGTTTAACGCTTGTCCAGTACAACAGGTTTATAGTAAAACTATTTAAAAGTAGAGTCAGATGACCAATCAGCTGCTCTCATCATGTTTTATACACTGGTGCCCAACATAAAAGATTTCGAGGCCATAGCGCCCCTCACAGAATGAGCCCCAAACACTGGAGTATCAATACTAGCCTCCGTCATTACATATCTGAGCCATCTGGCAATGGTAGCAGAGGTAACTGGTTTAAACGGCTTTTGCAACGCAATTAAGAGCCTTGAACAACCGACCGGTCTGACAGGTCAGGTACATTCCTCATAAACTTTAAGGCATTTTACTACACACAATTTATCATTAGCCGGGAATGCATTGTGAACAATAGACCGTGAGAAGGTCTTTGTTCTTGCTGAAATTACAAATGAAACTCCTTCAGGAGAGAAAACCCTACCTGTTAAATCTAGAACTTTAACATCAGAGACTCGTCGGCAAGCAGATAAACAAAGAAGCATAGCCATTTTAGCAGACAATTGTTTTCTACATAACTCAGTATTATGAGGCCAATTATCGAATAAATTAAAAACCTTAGACACATCCCATAAAGTAGAATACTTAGCCTTAGGAGGGTTCACCACTCGTATTCCCTTGAGAAGTTTACATACCACAGGGTGCATACCTACCGGTTTGCCATCTATCTGCGCATGGCCAGCCGATATAGCGGATATAGCGGGTCGGAAGTTGTTAACTGAACATAGCCCTTCGTAAGCTTTGTTGGATAGAAAATTCAAGATTTGTGAGAGCTCTGCTTCCACGGGATCCACGTGCTTCTCCAAGCACCAATCCAACCATGCTCGCCATGCTGAGGAATATCGCTTCCTAGTCGAGAGAGCCCAGGCTTGCTAGATGAAACCTGAATCCTCCTTCGAAATTCCTGGCAACGACCACTGTTGCCTGAAAGCCTCCAGGCCATCAGGGACAACTGCCCCGATAGGACTAGAGGATGCAGTTCTCCCTGAGGGCCCTGGAGCATCGTCTGACAACGGAAAGAGAAGAGGGCAGTCGCACATCAACTCCAAAAGAATTGGGAACCAAGGTTGGGATTTCCACACTGGTGTTACTAAAAGGAGCTCCACCTTCTGATGGACTATTTGATTCGCTACTCTGCGAATGAGGACGAAAGGGGGAAACGCATAGTTCAACGTCTTCGACCAGTCCTGAGTGAATGCATCCTTGGCTTTCGCCAGAGGATCTGGTCTCTAACTGAAGAATGCCTCTAGCTGACGATTGATTCTGGAGGCCAAGAGGTCTATTTTGCAAGGGCCCCAAATTGCATGAATCATTTGAAATAGCGAGGGATGGAGTTTCCAGTCGCTGTAATCCTTCAAGTGATAGGAATTCCAATCCGCTATCGTGTTGTCTTGTCCCAGAAGGTATTCCGCTATCACCATTATTTGGTGAGACAGGCAATAGTGCCAAAAGGCTTTGGCGATCTCCGCCAACATCGGAGATCTCGTCCCCCCTAGTTTGTTTATGTATCTCACTGCCGATATGTTGTCCATCCTCAAAAGGATGCAACAAGACACCTTCTTGGGTGAGAGAGTTCGAATCGCAAAGGATCCCGCCAGGAGTTCGAGGCAATTGATATGTAATGACAACTCCTGGAGGGACCATCTGCCCTCTGTGGCTATCTCTCCACATCGTGCGCCCCAGCACCACCGGCTGGCATCGGATTCTATCACCACTTCTGGGCAAGAGACGAATATAGCTCGACCGTTCCAAGCATCCACGTGGGCTAATCACCACTTGAGTTCTTCCTTGACTTCGTTTGTGAGTGGAACTTGATCGGAATACGAAAGCCCCTTCTGCATGTGCTGTATCTTTAGACGTTGAAGGGCCCGGTAGTGTAATGGGCCCGGAAAGATCGCTTGTATTGAGGACGCTAGAAGCCCCACCAGGCGAGCAATAGCTTTCAGCGACATGATCTGCTTGGTTAATGTCACCTTCAGCTCTTTCTTCAGATTCCTCAACTTGGATTTGGGCAACTAGAGTTGAGCTGTGTGGGAATTGATTACAAAACCCAGAAATTCTACAGACTGAGTCGGACACAGAACTGATTTGGTTGAATTGATCACAAAGCCTAGATTCTCCAAAAGATCTACCGTTGTTTGAAGATGTTGGGACGCTTGGGAGAAGGACTGTGCCATGATGAGTATGTCGTCCAGGTAAATTATAAGACAAATACCCTGCTCCCTGAGGTGAGCGGTCACCGGCTTCATCAGCTTGGTGAAACACCAAGGAGCAGAGGAAAGACCAACAGGCAGGACCAAGTATTCCAGCCATCTGTCCTCCCACCAGAACTGTAAGAAATGTCGGTGAGGAGGAAAGATCGGCACGGTTAATTAGGCATCTTTGAGGTCCAGGCGGACCATCCAATCTTCCTGTCTCAAAGTGTCCGTCAATAAATGAATCCCTTCCATCTTGAAGTGTCTGTATAGGACGAATTAATTGAACCCCTTCAGGTTTAAAACTAGTCTGTGACCACCACCTCTCTTTTGCACCAGGAAGACATTGCTGCAGAAACCCTCGGGGCTGTTGTCGCAGTAGGCTACCGTGTGTTTCTCCAGAAAGTCCCCTATTTCTCGCTCTATAAAAATGTTGTCTTGTTGGGAAAAAACTAATGGAGGTGGAATAACTTCCTGCGTTGGGGTCTGGAAGAACTCTATGTGAAATCCCTGAACTGTTTGTAAGACCCAGGCATCTCGTGTAATCGCTGCCCAATTGTGCAGGAAATGACGAGTGCGACCCCCCCCCAGAGCATACGAAGAAGAGTTTATTGTCCTTACCTGAGGTAGTCTGGGGTTGGAAATTCCCCAGTTGTCCTCCTCGATGGTACCTGTGACTGGAATATCTTCTTGTTGGATAAAAGGTACCGCCTCTGGTGCTGTCATTCCAATCTCCTCTCCCGTGACCGTAGCCGCCTCTGGGAGTGCCTTGATAGTACTGGCGGCCTGGCGAGCAGCCCCTGCCTCCCCAAAAAGGCCAGCCTGGAACACTCTTTTAATTTGTTTGCGCTTTATCCAAAGACGTGAAAGTACCCACGTACTTTGACACGTCTTTCACGAACTTGTCACCAAAGAGGAGACCCTCCGCTAGGGGACCCGCCTCCGTGGAGGCTAACTTCGTGAGATTGCTGTCCATTCTCATCAGCAAAAACTTTCGTCGCTCAGTTGAAATCGCACAGTTTGCATTGCCCAAGAAACAGACGGCCCTTTGGGTCCAACCAGCCAAAATGTCTGGGTCCACCAGAGCTCCCGTCTCTTTGGCCACTAGCGCCATCTCCAAAATGTTTGCCAAGGGTCCGGTGACGTTCAAGAGCTTATCTTGGCATCCTCGCCAAGCTCGATCTATGCCCTTCTTGGGATCTTTGGCAAACTTTTTTAACAACACCAACATGTTCAGATCGATGTCCGGAGTATCAGCAACTTTATCTGGGATATCTGGCTGAGGACACTCTCCTCTGAGCCTGGTACGGACCTCTTTATCAAAGTGTCTGCGGAGGTTCTGATGAATGTAGTCAAAGACTTCCTGGGCCGGGGCCCAATCCGAAGATCTTGGATGCACAATTTATTTTTATTTTTTAGAGTTTTATATAGTACGAACTAGACCCGAGACATTGGGTATCAGAGCGCTTTACATGAGTACCAGTTTCGTTACAGAAGGACACATTCATTTTTGTTAGGCACGGGAAGATTAAGTGATTTGCCCAGAATCACAGGATGTTGAGCGTCGTTGCCGAGACTCGAACCCGGTTCTCCAGCATCGAAGTCGACCGCTCTAACCGTAAGGCTACATCCTCTCCCCTAAGTTAACTAAAAGCTTGCGTTCTATTCACCAACAGATCCACGAAACCCTACCACCAGCACCCAAGGGGCCAGGGCATGATATTCGGCCTGGGGACTTTGTGCTGACCAGACACTTCCAGAGGAAGGGCAGTTTGGAGCCGCGGTGGAAGGGGGCTGCGCAGGTGCTCCTCGCCACCCGCACTGCCGTGAAGGTGGCCGGCCGGAAGAATTGGATACACTCCCTTCACCCTACGACCAATGGGTGCTTGACGGAGTCGGCGACTTTGAAACTGAGCAGGTGCCCCGTTTTGTTCCTTTCTCAGATGCCCGGCTGACGTGGGCACAAACGGTGGAGGAAAATGACGCAGTGTTGAACGAGGCAGTGCCACCTGTGATGAAGGCCATCCAGGAGCCCCAGTCTGCTGGCCCATCTGTGCTTGAGCCCCAGTCCATTGGCCCCTCTGTGTCTGAGCCCCTTTTTGCAGACCCCTCTGTCCCTGGAGTAGCTC
The DNA here is from genome assembly GCA_963921515.1 of Calotriton arnoldi. Lineage (NCBI taxonomy): Eukaryota > Metazoa > Chordata > Amphibia > Caudata > Salamandridae > Calotriton > Calotriton arnoldi. The sequence goes on along the minus strand of CAWUFW010016669.1, from coordinate 69,046 downwards.
GGTATAACCTGCGCCCCGACGGAGGAACAGTGCGCCAAAGGAGAAGTCAGATTAGCAGGGATGGACTCGATAAGTCAAGCAACAGTAGCATAGGGAGAGACGAGATTGGTGCACTGTTCGGACATTAAACAGGATTGATCGAGTGTGCTCCCCTGGGAAGGGGGGGGGTACCTTATCCTGAGCGACATGGGATTCTTCAAGAGCTGGTCCGACAGCTCCACCGCCGGCGCTCAACAGCGCCAAAATTGATGAACAATAGGAGTCTACTAGTGAGGCTCTGAAGGACACTGAAAACATTTGCCCCTCTCTTGTCTTCTTGCCATTAGCTCCATTGCATGTCCTTTCCTCTGGTTAAGATGTACCCATTTGGTCGCCCCATTAGGGAGGAGGAACAGCCCTTTGCAGCCCCACGTTTCGGGCAGAATGAGTCTGGTTGGTGTAGTTGGTCTACAAGGAGTAAAATAGTTTTCATAGTAATTGTTCTGATTTCCCTGATAACAGTTCGTGGAATAGTATGGTTCCTAGAGGAGAAATATCCTGTGCACTCTTTGATTGGTACAACACCTGTTCCCCCTGAACACATGTTTGTTACTTTGGCCCCCCATAAAGGTGAACACAGAAAAACATATGTAGACAATGTGTTTTTGCAAACTCTCCACCAAGCCCATGATACATCTAATGTTACAAACTGTTGGATATGTGGACTGCTCCCTTCGGTTACGCATAAGAGTGACACCCTGTTATAGCTGCCTATGTCTTATTTAAGCAAACACAAGGAGATGATGGACGGAGTGCTGAAACTTTTCAGACACTCACCCCCAGTCACAGATCTGGGTTGAATCCATCATCGTTCCTTAGCTCACTTCACCACCCCCGTTCAGACACAGCCAATGTCTTGGGGGTTAAAGTCAAAGGGGCTCGCAAGTTGGTAGGAGTGGGCAAATTTACGTGGGCCATCTTCGCCTTTTTCTTCCTAGGTGGGGAGTTATGGGGGGTAGAGGTAGTATCCGTACCTGCATCAGTATCATGATCTTTGGGCGTAGAAGGCTTAACCACCGGGGCGGAGTACTGATGATCCCCAGCGCCCGCTTGGGGCAACTTCTCTAGGGCCTGCGCATGCGGCCATGACGCTGTCTTGGCTTTGTTTCCCTCCGAGGTACCACTTGTTGAGGTTGCCCTATCAGGGCCTTGAAACCCATGCCTCTTCGCAAACCTTTCTAATTGTGTAGTAATGGGCTTGAGCGCCGCTGCCAGGGCTTGATTAACTGTCTGGGGATCGGCTGACTCAATGGTGCGATTTACTGAATGTTGCACTGATGTGTCTAAGGCATCCACTAATGTGTCCTCCAGAAAAGGGCCCTGCTGTTCTTCATAGTACCCATATTCGTCCTCTTCGAAAGTGGCCCAATCTTCCATGATGGAAATGAGTAGACCAGCTTTTGAACAATGTGTAATGCCAAGTCAAATTCCAAAGGAATGAAAGCGGGGGAGCGACCCACAGTGCACTAACCAACAATTCGCTCCTCAGCCCAGCTGTAATCCACAATTATTTCAGCCCTTCAGGGGCGTAAGCGAGAGCCAAAATCAATTTTCTAAGCCTGCACCCGGCTTGGGCGGTCCAGGTTGTTGCAGCCAAGGAAGGCGTAGAACTCCCAGCGCTGAAACTGACTGGGAAACACACTTGCAGCAAAATTGCGGTGAATTTGTTTAATTTGGGCATCGCGTAGCCCAAATATAGCCCAAATATATAGCCCAATTAGGCTATGCGACGACCGGCTCTCTGTCAACGCGGGCCCGATGAGGGAAGGCGCCGCGATCTAAACCTGCGTCGCAGACGCGTTATTCATTTTTGGCCACAGCAGGGAACAAAACAAGCCGGTCGCGGCAAGGCAGAGCGCGAGAGACGCGTTTACCGTGCTTGCCACGCACCGGTGCCACAAATCAGACGGAGCAGCGCTCCACAGAACCAAAACGGTGCGCAACAGCAGGGGAAAATAATAATAAACTGGTCGCTGCGAGGCGGAGTTTGAGACGCGTTTACCGCCCTCGCCTCGTACCAGTGCCACCAACCAGACGGAGCAGAGCTCCACCGAGACAAAACAGTGTACGCAGCGTCCACGACCCGCGGATCGCCTCGGGGAAACAGTATAAACAGTAAGTTGGCACAGTAACAATCAATACTTTATGACTAACCACATGTAATACAGTGCTATTACAAGACACTATGATATGTTAGAAAATTAAAGGAACACTAAACTCGGCTGCGAGCAGCAAAGAAAGAGGAAGTGCTCATGTTGGGACTCCATATATAGGGTTATACTCTCTATGGTTATTGGTGATGTGCCTTGGCATTGTGGGAAATGTAGTTTATTTTGATATGTTAAAAACGTTTTCATTGGCTGCTGTGTTTTTTACAGTAAAGAAAGAGAAAGCATAATCCGAAGCCTCCGGTCCTGTAATAGAATTCAAGCAAAAAAATCCTAAACTGGAGTAGCACATCACACATGGACCTGAGGAACTTGTTAGCGATGGCCTACTCTCATTCTGTCGGTAGACCACACTAGTTGACATTTAGAATAATCTAGAATAGATTTTTGACGATTGTTTTTAAACGTGCAATCTACTGTTGCATTTCTAATATAATTCAAGGCTCTGCATTCTTTCATAAGCCTTGTGGCCTTACATGCTAACAGACCCCAATCAGGTAGCAAAGTCCAGATTTTTTATGGCAAAAATGGCTTTATTTTAGCAGTCTCCTGCCTAAAAATGCCTTTGCTTGAATGCTAGTCAATGTGGAAAATTTAACCTCCAGATTTTTAAAAATCGAAATCTATCTCTTCCTTAGTGTCAAAATGTTGGCATGTGTGGAACTAAATGCTAGTGACAGTCATTCTCATAGCTCTTGTGTGGGCTTGCTGCTGATTATATGCGATACCGCCACTCATCTTGTCCATCACCTTTAATACATAACCTAACAGTGGCATCTGACCCGCACCTGAATGCTGCCTTTCCCAATACAGTGGCATAAGTGGCATTCTCCTGCAATAGTTCTCCCCACCAATTCATCAAGGAGTGAGAACCAGACCTTTTGGCACAGCAGCCATTTTGGTGGCTAGTATGTCTCTATGGGCGGCTTTCATGAGCTAGTTCAATGGCTTAATTTTGTAGTGAGGAAGGTGACAATGGCACGTTCCCAGTGACAGCAGTCCACTATAATGTCTGGCCAGTTCATTGTGGACATGGCAAAACGTTTTGAAATCCTTCAAATAACTGTCATTACAGTTTGCATGTGTGCCCTAGAAACGTCCATCTTTGAGTGTCAAGTAGATTAGTCAAAGCACACAGTTTGCATATGTTTCCAGCTGTCTCCCTTGTTTACCTCTCTTCATCCCCCCATGTTGCTCTCACCATGTGCTTTTTCCAGCCCCCTTACGTGTTGTGCTTGCCATTTTGTACTTCTCCCCAGCATTGCTTTCTTGCCCATATGCTTCTGTTCCCCCACGCTCCACATTTCCTTCTCTCTCACTTGTTATGTACTTCTCCCTCTGCCCTCTGTGTTGGTTCTGACTCTGCCAGGGCACAAGTCCTAAAAAAAGAAGTGGGGGGACTCTCCAAGTTAGGTGGTGTCACAGGAAGTGACATCACGGCCGGAAGTGACATCACAACAGGAAGTGACATCACAACAGGAAGTGACATCACATGTGCAGCAGATCTATCATTTGCACGGATTGCAAGATTTAACAATTGAAGCTGCTCAGTACTTAGGCCTGTGACTTAAGGTCCCTGTATGGAGGAATTAAGAGCCCAAATGTGGATGAAGTTTGGCGTACAACTACATTAGTCAAGCCATTAAGTGCTGTAAGCGAGGCATACTAAAACATGGCATGCCAAGTTTTCAGGATGCTGATGTGTAAGGCTCCCCGTTTTCACAGATTTTTTACAGATAAATACAGACAGAAAACAATGTGTTTTCTGTCTGCATTTATTTTTAAAAGTGGATAAATACAGAAAATTGTCCCACTTTTAAGTGACTCTCCGTGCTGTCTTTCATGAATTATAGGCCAGCAGCTGCCCTGTAAAATAAGTGGGGGGACGCCGTCCACCCGCGTGGTCCCCCGACTCGTGCCCTGGTATACATGTATGTATATGTTATTTCTATACAGCGAAGAGAGAAGCAGTGGAGTGCTGTACATGCTGAAAGGCAACCATAAAGCCAACTAGTAAGTGGAGCGGAAACTGGGTTGGGGATGGTTAATACATTGTGTTGTGGTATTCATAAAAGTGGTGAGCTTCCAACTCTTTCCTAAATTGGAGCGCGTGTGGAAGCACGCAATTTCTGCCCAACCAATGCATGTAATCCTAACTCCCAACATGTGGGCGGAACCAAAGCCCCTCTGTAGTGATTCCCATTTATTGTCTGCGATGGCTGCGCTGTCAAGCCACACCATAAAACACACTTTAAAATGTGTTCTAGAGCTGCCTTGCTGCTCCCTTATACGATAATTAATGTAAACAAAGAAGAAAGGCCATGTTAAAACAAATGAAGTATCATGTCCGGGCCACCATTTTTCTCTGAGAAAGCTACTCATGCTGGGAGTCTCAGGTTTATCATTTTACTTTGAAGCATTTCCAGTTCTGGTGGCCCATCTTTTGGGACCTTCCTCTTTGAATCCTTCTGGAAATTGTTGCAGGCTATAAGGATGGAGCAATGATCCTCAGGAGGCCCCAAGATCTGGCTACAATACCCACTCTGAGGCCTTAACAGCCATATGTACAGCTATTACAGCCCCAGAATAGCTCTTTCTCTCTCTAAGGTTAATTCACTTTCTTTAGGCACTTTGAGGCCTTCAAGAGTGAAAAACTGTAATCTCTCTTCTGCTGGTGACTTTTGAGACAGCATCCCCACCCTACTGTTCCTCAAGTTTAGGATAATTAGGATAATCAATCAGCAGGAAAGTCCTCTTTCCTGATTAAAGTAAAACCCCCTCCTTGTCGTTTTTACTTCTCTAAAGAATCGGAAAAATTAAGAGGGTCCGCAGTAAGCCACATGTTTGCAACTTCCGCCTGCATTTCCAGGGTGCCTTTGCCCGTTTCTGTACTGGTAAAATGAATGCCCTGCCTGTCGAGAGTATTCCCAGGTTCTCCATCTGATTAAATGTGTGATCCTGAGCAAAGCTCTGTCCATTTCATTGCCTCGCTCCCCATTTTCGCCAACGTTAGCAGTGCTTTGAAGCGGGTGGGCACCTGCATTATGTGTAATACATATTGAAAAATGTGAGGTCTGGGAAAAGGAACAAATTGAGGGAGGATCGAGATGCCAAAAACATTCCCTTCCCATTAAGCCTGCACAAGCGGTTGATAAGAGGAAGCAGCCGGGCGCTCAGACACTCATGCGCACGCCGCACAGTCATGGACCTCGTGGGGGCTGACTCTTCCAGTATAATGCAGAGTTGAGATGCAGGGGCTCTAAGAAGGAGTGAAAATCAACAAAGCCTCATTAACACGTAAATGGTCTTTTAAAGACCTGTGAAGTACTCGGGTGCGGCTGTGTGTGTGCCCGGGAAGCTGTCTCAGCCCGGGCTGTAGGGGAGGGGGGCTGAAGCCCTTTGAGCTCAACCTGGCCTGCCAATAGCAAATTATCCCCGCTCCGTCCTGGCCTCCCAGGCATGTACACTGCAGAGGGCAAAGCAGAACTTTGATAGGTAGCGCATTCGTGCGCTACACAAGTTTGACAGCCAGCCCTGTTGTTGGGAGATGGACGGGTAAGTATCTTAGATAGTTAGGGGCGGCCGTGCGGGCAAGTAACTTGCCATCTTAGATGGTCCAGCTATTGAGCAGGGGGGACGGCGTCCACCCTGTAAAATAAGTGGGGGGATGCCGTCCACCCGCGTGGTCCCCCGACTCGTGCCCTGGACTCTGCCCTTTGTGATGCGTCCCTCACCCACACCCTCCATTTAGCTTCCACCCCCACCCTCTTTAAAAAAAATGCTTTTGTAGTACCTTTTTTTTATTTACCAATCCAACTTAGATCTGTAAATAGCACCTTTTTAGGTTTGCTCTTTAGCCAGGCTGCACAGCATCGCTAAAAAGCATTGGCAAAGGTGTAGGTTGCACATATCGGAGCTCTGACGGTTTTCAGGCCCAGCAGCAATATGACGTGCACGTTGGGGCTTAGACACGGCAGAAGAGGTGTTCGGAAGCGGACAGCAGGCGAGAGGACACCAGGGACCTGGGAGAGACAGGAGAGCAGGGGCGGAGGCGGCCTTGACAATCGAAACGGGCCGACTCGGGAGAAGCGACGAGCCCTTGCCTGCGGCTACCCAGAGAGGGCGGTGTCGCAACCTACCTCAGCGTGGTGGAGGATCGTGCCCCGTGGCTCTGTGGAGGCACGGTGGCCCTCCCAAGAAGACTTCACTGACAGTGAGTGGGGATACCGGGGTCCGGGAGCGGGGGAGAGGCTCAACAGTTAGAGCGCCGCGGGTAACACTCGCGCCCAATCTCCGCCTCCTTCCCCGTTTCGGCCCACGGCCAAATCTTAGCTCGGAAGCGCGGAGTGGGCCTGGGGTACTGCTGCTTCCTCCGTTTTGGGTGCACCGTCTCTCCCCCAAGCGTTTGCAACCGTAAAAATACTTACCAGACCCCGGAGCCGGAACTCGAGATGAGGGCCCTAGAGAGCGGCCTTCTGCGGTCCGCGGTTGTGGGCCGGCCCGTCTCTTTGCATAAGCACAGCAGCTGTCACCCCCTCTCACCGGGGCCCGCTAACGCCATCGCGGTGTGTGCACTCTTGACTCCTGGGTCCCTGATCTTTGAAGAGGAGGCCGTCGGAGCGGATTGGGGCCTGTACGCGGTGGAGCGGTCAAGCGGGAGCAAGTGCTGGCGGTCCAGCGAGCTGTTGACACTCCTCCTCACACGCCCGGAGACATACCCTGGGACTCGCATTAGTTCGCCCCCCTCCCCTGAAGATATCCCACTAGAATTGGAGGCGAGGGCCCTGGATCGCGGTCTTCTGCGGCCCACAGGTGGTGAGCCCGCCCGCTACGTGTTATTTGCGCTTGTACACTGGGGGCTGCCCCCCCTTGATGCGAAGCAGTGCGGAGGTGGTGATCGATTGGCCTCATAATAGCTCACCTAGCAGTGTCCACGGAAACGACCCACGGGGAAAGTGGGGCAGTTGAAACACAGCGGGAGTCACAGACTTACAGGAACCTTGCGGGAATGTCCACTCACCACCAAGCAAAAAAAGACCCCTCAGTGAAGGACATGTTTGCCCGCTCGAACACAAAAAAGTCAGACGCAACGCGAGAGGGCGAAGACCAAGGGGGGCACTCAGACAAAGCCAGTGGTGAGGATAGGAGCAGAGAGGAGCCCCCACTCACGCAGGCATTCATGGAGCGCTTGTTCAGCACTCTTCTAGAGGATTTCGCGGATCACAAACGCGACTTCGCGTTGGACATTAAGGGAATTAGACAGGATGTTGCAGCCCTCGACCAAAGCCTGGACTCAATGGAGCAGAGTCACGATGCCCGGGAGGAAGAGTTGGAGGGCCACCGCCGGTAGCTTTTGGAACTACGAGATCAGAACACGGAGCTGCGATATCAGATCGAAGATTTAGAAAAACGATCGCAGCGCTCCAACATACGTATTAAGGGAGTACCAGCCAGGGCCATTCCGAATGACCTGGAAGGGTTCGTGATTCGGCTATTCAAGCACGTGGCGCCTTCACTACAAGAACAGGAAATAATTTTGGACCGTACACATCGGGCCGGGAGACCAGCGACTACACCGGGCCAACCTTAGGACATACTTACATGCCTGCATTATTATAAGCAAAAAGAAGCAATAATGTCTGCAACCAGGGACCTGAGATCCATTGAATTTGAACGCTTCAAAGTCTGGCTGTATCAAGATCTATCCCCGACCACACTGCAGCGCCGTAGGGCCTTGAAGCCGCTGACTGAACTTCTCCGAGCCCAGGAGATCCGATACAAATGGGGCCATCCTTTCCGTCTGCAGTTCACTTGGAAGGAGGAGGTCCGAACGGTCCGCACCTTAGCCGATGCATGTGCACTGCCGGAGATGCCAGACCTGCGGCAAGCTTCCCCCTCGAGGTCGCAGACCCGCGAACCCTCAGACGAGGGACAAAGAATAAGTCGCTCTTCCAGACGGGGACTGAAAACGTTGAACAAGCCGACAGAAGCAGACAGGGAAGAGGAACGCTCACGACTTCTCCAACATCTACATAACGAGAGTGCCTCCGGGCCCTCATCGGGCGATCATTGAAGGTTCGAGTAGTATGACCCCCTACCCATGTGCACCGAGTGCTGACCCCCCACATAAGAGTTGTAGGCCCTAGGCTGAAGTTGATGCCCAGCACCCCAATCGCAGGGTTCTACCGGTGGGGCTCACCGAGATAATCTCCTCAACTCCAACTCGTACACTTAGCTGAGACATGGACCCCAATCTTGTGCTTATATCGACTCCCGGGTGGGAGATGTTGACAGATTTGTTATTCCCGTTGTGTTATTTTTTTGACTTACGTTTGTTATTCCCTCCCTTCCCTCATTCTCCATGATGTCCATATCAGCTTCATCCCTTGGGGGGGACACGGGGTGGCGGGCGGTTGGGTGAGCAGGAAGAGGGGCGCGACTACATTATGCATGGTGTCCATACTTAGCCTCAATGTTAGAGGCCTTAACTCCCCAACGAAACGGCTAGCGGTACTTTCATTCCTCAAGGACGCCAAATGTGACATCTGTATGTTGCAAGAAATCCATCTGGGTCAGCAGGATTGGCAGCCGATGCGCTCTCGCTGGTTCGGCCGTCAATATTTCTCCTCCGGCCCTGCCAAAAAAGTGGGGGTTGCCATCTTGCTCACCACACACTTTGCGGAGAGGGTGGAAGGTGTCTTTTTGGATGTCCCGGGTCGATTGCTAGCACTGTATATACAAATTCAGGGAACAAGGTACACAGTGGCTACTGTCTATGCCCCGAATGACAAACAGGAACCGTTCCTCAAGGATGTTCTGGGACGCCTGATCTCTACCCCAGACAGGGAGATGGTGGTGGAGGGCGACTTTAATGTCACAATGGACGGTCAGCGGGACAGGTCCCATCCCCAGCCGGGTCAGGAAAAGGACCTTACCGCGGGCACCAAGAGTTGGCTGACCGAAGCAGGCCTAATTGATGCTTGGCTGCACTTGCACGCTACAGAAGTGGACTATACATACTTTTCAGCAGTACATCAAACATACACACGTATTGACTACTTCCTTACTACACCAGGGATAATGAGGGCCACAACCTCCGCGGACATTGGGGCAGCCGCACTTTCTGACCATTCCCCCATTACCCTACGTTTCCGCCCCACACTGTCACCACCAACTTTCCACCGCTGGCGACTCAACACAAAACTTCTCACATACGACAAGGTCCGCACGGCCACCCTGGCGGCACTGACCTCCTTTTTAGAACACAATGACACTGCCGAATCGGCTATAGACACACTATGGGAGACGCTAAAGGTGGTTCTGCAGAGTCACTTTATTGGCGTCGCTGCAGGGTATAATAAAGAGCGACGAGACAAGCAAAACCAGCTAGAAAGCCAGATTAAAGAGTTAGAGACAACGCACGCCCGATCGGGATCCATAGTGGTGCATCGACAGGTGACTGCTGCTCGTAAACAGCAAATTTGATCATTGTCTCCTGTTTTTTTTTAACACATTAAAAACAAAGATGCAAGGGGGGGCGTGGCCTAGCAAGCCATAATGGCGGACGTGTGTTAGGCGAGCTCCGTCCAGCCTAAGCAATTATCCTTTACTTATCCTGCTTCTCCGATCTGTTTCGCCCTCCTCGATTGTGTTCTAGGTGGGGCGCATGTGGGGGCTGTGCTTTTCGCCCCGTTTTGGCTGTGGATTACTGCCTGACGAGACGAGGTAGCGTTGGTCCGGAGCGCGGCCTGCAGGCGCCTGTGCTGCGCCATAACCTGGCGGTCTGGAACGGAGGCTGGTGGCCGGAGAGCGACGTGTCTGGGGACCTCGGCGGTGAGCAACGACGGCGCCGGTGAGCCTGCGGTGGCCGACCGTGCGGTGAGAACCTCGAGGGGAAGTATCTGGCGTGTCTGACCCGCTTAAGCGCCCGGCGTGTGGTCGTCTTCCTCCTCGCTCCCCCCCTGGGCAGCAGCCAGCTTATCGGCGGCCATATCGGGTGTAAGGGGGAGGTGAAGTTGTGTGCCGGGGCCGGTGGCCGCCCCTTTACTGCTGGGCCGGTATTGGGTCAGAGACATCTTTGGCTCTCCGGCGTCTGGTGAGCCGCCCGCTGCCCCTACCTTCATTGGCTGCGCTACACGCTCGCGTCGGCGGCCATTTCGGGTTGCGCGAGCTCGCTGTGGTGCACACGAACTGCGGGGTTGTCGGGGGCCTCGGCAGTCTTTGGCCACTGCTGCGCACCCTGGAGGCGGACCCCTGAGGAGACAGTGAGGAGTGAGTAGGGGAACCCCCTGGTTCCCTACCAGCAGTAGACGCCTGTGTGAGCGCGACCGCCCTGGGGATCAGCGCGGGGGGCCTTGGCGGAGTGCTGTGGCGTTGTGGCAGTGGGCGGTTGCCTGTGGACGCCCTCTGACCGGGGCTGGGCGCCCCCGGTGCCCCCCCTCCTCCTCTTTTTCCTCCCCCCTCTTGCTGACGGTCTCGCAGTCGGCGGCCAGACCGGGCCGCACGGACCGCGGGTCTCCACCTCGGCGCCCCCCCCTCAACTTACACCGGGGCGTGTGCTCTCCCGCTCTGGGGCCCAGACAGGCCCGCGGTCCTCCGACGAAGCTGCTTGGTGAGGCGGCTCGAAGATATCCTGGGTGTCAGAGGGTTCGGTGGCCACCATGACGAGAGACAAGGCAGGAGGGGGCTCGGCCAAGCAGAGCACACTCGACAAGTTTACAGGCCCTGGGGCCCCTGCGGCGGTGCCGGGGTGGGGGGCACAGGGGGTCGTGCCGAACATGCCAGACAATGCCGCACTTATGGCTGCTATTACGCAATCCAGGGACAGGCTGGACGCTAAGATCGGGGCGGTCGGCTCCGATGTTATGCTCCTACGGCAAGATTTGCGGAACGCGGTGGCTCGCATTACGGAAGCCGAGTCCCGGATTTCTGGCGTGGAAGACGAGGTCACCACCCTACAGAAGCGGGTGGCCACACTAGAGATGACTCAGCGTGGCCTTGCGGCACGTGTGGAAGATGCTGAGGGAAGGGCCAGGCGCAACAACCTCCGCTTTGTAGGCTTTCCGGAGGGCTGTGAGGGGGGAGATATGGAGCGGTTTCTTACTCAATGGCTGGAGAGTTGGCTCCCCCCGGAGTCCTTGTCTCGCTGCTTTATGGTGGAGCGCGCCCATAGAGCTCTTATGCAGAAGCCTCCGCCTGGGGCCCGCCCGAGGCCGGTCATCGCAAAGTTGCTGAACTATCATGACCGCGGTGTAATTCTCAAGCAAGCCAGGGCCAAGTAACCTCTGCTTTTTGATAATGCTCGTATATTGATTTTTCCCAACTACACGAAACTGGTTCAGCAACGGAGGCAGTCGTTTCTGGCGGCCAAGGCCCATGTTCGAGAACTGAAACTTCCATACGCACTGCTGTTTCCGGCCCGGTTGCGGGTGGTGTATCGGTCCCGCACCCACTTTTTTGATTCGCCGGAAGAAGTGTTTCAATGGACAGATGAGACAGTGCGGCTGCGTCCTCACACGCCGCCCAGGAGGGAATCGGACTCCTCATCTAGCGAGGTAGCTCGGAAGCTGCCTCAACCGAAATCTAAGGGTCACAGATGCTCCAGATCCAGACGTCGGGCTCAATCATGCAGTGAATCCTCCCGGGCCGGATCGCCCTCCCAGTAGACTATGTCGGCCTCATGATTGGAGGAGGTGACTGTAGTCCCATGAGTCTTGGACATTGCCGCTTTGATCGGAGAAGCCCGTACGTGGGCCGGTTTCTCTGTTGGACCTTTCCCGACAGAGAGAGTGCCTGTCTACAATGGGCTGTAAGTTGGGGATCCATTGGACAGGGTGTGCCGGGACCCCCCGTTGGGGTCTGCGGGCCACACCCACCGCAACAGATACTTCATCGTTGTTGAGGTATAGGGTGGGGGGTTTGTTGGGTTGTTATTGTTATTGTTTTTATTCCCGGATCGCACTTCTCTACACTAACATTAGGCCTCCTTACGCACAGCAAACACCTTTCTCTACACCAGCACACGCAACCACGATCTTTCATGGCAGTCCCGCTCGATAGTTCCCCGGGGCCCTCCAGTACCCTTCAAATAGTGAGTTGGAATGTCAGGGGGGCTCTAGACAAAATTAAACGTGGGGCCATACTTCAACAGGCTAAGAGGGCCCGCGCTGACATACTCATGCTACAAGAAACGCACCTTATGGGATCGAAAGCACTTTGTTTTCAGCGTTATGGGTACGTTCAGGTGTTTCACGCGGGGTTTGTGAGGGGGTCACGGGGGTGGCAGTCTTGATTCATCGCCGGGTCCCATACACACATGTTAAGACGTGGGCGGACACTCAGGGGCGGTATTTGTTCCTGCAGGGCATGATCTGGGAGGAACCTGTGGTGTTGGGCTGTGTCTACGCCCCCCCTCCACTTTCGTGGCGTCTAGTAGAACGACTGATGACGCTATGGGCAGATATACCAGAGGTCCTGTCTGTGGTTGGGGGGGACTGGAACGACGTGATGGATGTGATCAGGGATCGGTGGAGGCCTGGGGGGGATATAGTGGCTCGCCGGCCCACGAAATGATACTCTCTGGCGTTGGGGCTTGGTTGGGAGGACCCGTGGCGCCGGTTACATGGTAATGCCCAGGGGTACACATATCTCTCGGCAGTTCACGATTCTTACTCCCGCTTCGATTACCTGTTTGTTCCCCGGGTGGCAGCATTCAGGGTGGTCGGGGCTGATATTCTTCCGAGGGGCCTCTCGGATCATTCGCCGATAGCCCTTACATTACAAGTGGGCCGGGCGAGACAGCCTTTCCGCTGGCGCCTCTCGGCTTGGAACCTCCAAAAGGAAGACTATAGGGAACGTATGGAAGGTGCTATTGGCCAATACTTGACACTCAATGTGGGATCGGTTTCGGGGGCCGAACCCCTGTGGGAGGCCTTGAAGCCCACTTTACGGGGTATCGACATCTCCTTCTGTGTGGCTGCTCGCAGAGCGCGTAGGGAAGCTCTGCTATAAGCGGAGGCCACTATTACAGATCTGGATCTTCGCAGCAGGGGCAACGGGGGCAACCAGGTCCGTCAACAATTGCTGCTGGCACAACAGAACTATGCCGCCCTCCTATTGGATGAGGCCCGCCTTGCCTGGCTGGCAACACGCAGTCGGGTTTACCAGTGAGGAGATAAGTTGAGCAAGATGCTCCATGGGTTGTGTCGGGGGACGTTCCATTCCCAGGCCCTCCCCGGTATAGCAAATTCAGACGGGGAGTCCATTACGGACCCCTCTGAGATTGCCGAAAGTTTTGCTACGTATTACGCGGAGTTGTACGCCCCCTGAGAGTGCCTCCATGAAGATATGATAGGCCGTTTTCTCGACGACCTCCCGCCTAGGGCTCTGTCAGATGAGGCGAGTGAGGAATTGGACCTCCCCCTTACAGAGGAGGAATTGGGTGCCGCCTTAGGAGACCTTAATTCTGGGAAGGCCCCAGGGCCGAACGGGTTTCCCTGTGAATCTTTTAAGAAATACTTCTTGCAGCTGGGGCCCCACTACCTCAGGGTGGTAGAAGAGGCCCACGAGCGGGGATGCCTCCCTCGTGACTGGAGACATACAGAGGTAGTGGTTTTTCATAAACCTGGCCGACCCCCTGATCAACACGCTTCCTACCGCCCTATTTCCCTGCTGAACGTCGAAGCCAAAATTCTGGCCAAGGCGCTTGCCAATCGCCTGCGGTCCCATATTACTACTTTAGTGCACCCAGATCAGGCAGGATTTATGCCCCAGAGGGCGACCCAACACAATATTCGACGAGCACATATTGCGGTTGCGACCATTCGGGGACTGGGTGAACGGGCGGCGCTATTACTGGCAGATATGGACAGGGCATTCGATTCCCTTAGTTGGGTGTACTTATTTGCATTGCTACACAGGCTGAATTTCGGACCACGCTTCTTGTCCTACCTGACTTTGCTCTACACTGATCTCTCCTCCACCTTTTCCATTGGACGGGGCACCCGGCAGGGCTGCCCTCTGTCTCCATACCTGTTTGCATTGGCTATGGAACCCCTGGCCTATTGGGTGCGTATTGATGCGCAGGTGTCTGGATTTGAATGGGCGCACGGACTATCGGATCGGATCGCATTATATGCCGACGACGTTTTGTTTTTCTTTACCGATGTGGATAAGACGGGGCTGAGATTGCTCCGCATCATGCAGATCTTCGGGGAATCGTCGGGTCTTTACGTGAACCCCCGCAAGTCCACCTTGTGGGTTCTTGGGGACGCGTCGGGTCTTGGCTCCTGGGCTTTGTCGGTTCGAGTGGTTACGGGGGGATTAACTATTTGGGAGTATTCCTATCGGACTCGCCCACCGTGTCTTGGGAAAGGAACCTGGTTCCGGTTTGGGAACGCGTGCGGGAGGATCTTAAGACCTGGTCCCATATGCCACTGTCAATTTATGGTAGATCGGCCATATTCAAGATGGTCTCGCTCCCCCGTCTATTATATCAATTGCAGAATCACCCCTATCCGATTTCCCCCAGATGGTTCCGACAGGTTAATGCCGCCCTGGGTCAGTTTCTATTTGCAGGAGGAGCGGTGCGAGTTGCCCTGCGGACATGCTTCCTCTCTACATACTGTGGGGGGCTGGCGACTTCTGATATTCGTTCATATTATATGGCCTCACACCTCCTCGTCCTGAACGAGTGGTGGTATGGGGATAGGGACGACCCGGCCTATGCAGTTGAGCGGCACACTATGGGGGATTTCTCCCTGCACACAATACTGTACTCTGCGCCGTTGCGCAATTCATTGCCGTCGGCGACTAAGGTCGTTTTCCAAATTTGGCGGCAGGCCCTACGGAGGATGGGGTGGTGGAATAAACTAACGCGGGAGACCCCTCTGTGGAACAACGGGCGTCTGCCACAATTAGCCACTCTGTCAGGGTTTCGTGGATGGGATAGCATTGGTATCTCTACCCTGGGGGATGTGATGCGGGGGCCGGTCCTTAAGTCCTTTCAGGACCTACAAAAAGACTTCCACATGCCGAAAATCCAATTCTATAAATATCTCCAGTTTCGGCACGCCCTTTCCCCTAGCCTGGAGGGTTTGGAATCACTGGCGGAGTTTAGCCCGATAGAAGCGAAGGTGTTTATGGGTGATCTTCAGGATCACAAGATCTCTCAAATTTACCAATCCCTGGTTACTCACTGCTCTCCCACACTGCAGAAGCTTAGAGGGGCCTGGGAGGGAGACGTTGGCCCACTTGATGAGGAAGACTGGACGGAGGCCTTAGCTTCCCCGTGGGGGGCGGCTATAGCGATACGACTGCGCCTGGTCCAGTTTAAATATCTTCATCGGGCATATTTTACAAGGGCTCGATTGTGGAAGGCGGGACTGGTAGCCTCCCCGGTGTGTCTCAGGTGCGAACGGGAGGAGGGTACCCTGATGCATACAGTTTGGCACTGTTCTTCCTTGACATGATTCTGGAGGGGAGTGATGGCCTGCCTCTCTGAGGTGTTGGGTTGGGACCTTCCCCACTCGCCGAAGCTGGTGCTCCTACATGTTCTGGATGGGATTGGGGGCAACATATATAAACGCCATCTCATGTTGCTTGGGTTCGTTCTGGCAAAGAGAGACATTGCTAGGGCCTGGAAGGCACCGGTGGCACCCCCAGTGTCCGCATGGAAGAATGGCCTAGACTTTTGCATGGGCTTGGAGCTTCCCATTTTTACTGCAAGAGGGTGCCCACATAAACATTTTAAAATTTGGAAGCGATGGGCGGACTATCGAGGCTTGGAGCTGGAGCCGGTTTCTACAACAGGGCCCCTCAATCCAGTGTAGGTTTTACTTTGTTGGTGCAAACGGTGGATTATTGTGTATTTGTGTGCTGAAATCGTTTATAGTGATGCATGTTCTATTGCTGTGCTGCTCTTGGGAGGTTGTTAGTGCGATGGGCGCGGGGGTGGTTGGGATGGGGTTTTCATATTGTTTCTTTCATCTGCATTGCTCTCCATTTTTCCTTGATCTTATTATGAAAATGTCAAAGTCTTAATGCTTTACGTTTATTATACAGAAGTCTCTGGGTTACAGAGCTCTGCCACATATGTGCTATTTGACGAATAAAATCTGTTTTAAAAAACAAAAACAAAGATGCAGTTGTTGAAATTCAGGCTGTTGGGTGTTCCTTGAGTCACATGCGAAATTTCTTCTTGAAAAGCTTAATTGGCTGAATAGACGCCAACACTGAGGTGTTTGCAATGGGTAGCGAATGTGGTGATGTTGCAGGATGCTTCGTCTAGTGCAAGTTGATTATTTCACAAATTCAAAAAAATTGAGCTCCATTCAGCCGATAGTTTATGTCCTGATTTCTGGGTGCCACACGTCTTTTGCTTGCTGTAGCAAAATTTGGTTGCCACTTATCTACACATATAGAGATCGTTCCTCCAGCTTGATGTTTTGTAACTGGAACTATTGGGAACACCCACAGAGTTGGGCTGTAAGCAGGCTGTATGATGTTCTGAAAGATGAGGTTCTTGATTTCTTCTTTGACTTGCTTTTGAGTGCTGATGGGTATCCAGCAAATGTGTTGACTAACAATCTTGATTGTTTCATCTGCTTGCAGGGGTATTTGCCTGTTTTTGAGCTTGCCAATGCCTCGGAACAACTCAGGGAACATGCTCTTCATGTCTGTGTTTTGTGACAGTTACCTGTTTATAATTTGGATTAAAACTTGCAGCAGGCCCAGTTTGACTGCTCAGAAGACATGTCATACCAGCAGCTGCTTCAACCATATAGATATCAACATTAATAGAATGTGATACATGATTGAGTAGAGTATGGATATCACACACACACACATTGAAACAGACATGCGGCGGCTGGTAGCTTACTTGCCCTCACATCCTGACAGGGCTGTGGAGTTGGGCACTTTGCTTTACAGGCATACATAACCTTCGTCCCTCCTTGGATTGCTGGACTATAGGGCCTACATAACCAAATAGCACGGAGAGGGTGACAGAGCCGGGAGGGTTTTGTCATGGCTGTTGCGCGAGACTGTATTGCATATTCTCATAGCGGTGATAACTCGTTCGGACGCGGTCGAGGTTACGTCCTAGGCTGACATTACACGGACAAAGCAGACACATTGGACTCATACTTAAAACAGAGATAAAGCACCAGCACTAACCCTTTTACAAAACAACGATCCCAGAATACTTTAACCCAGCCTCTCTGTTCCTTCCAACACATCTCACACAATGAATTTATGGCCCTGGTCAAAGCACGCAGGCCTGCCGGCAGCCCTTCTGACCCGTGTTCACCGCAAACTTTCAAGACAATTCTTTTAACAACCTCTGCTGCCACTCCAGTAAGAAGAATCAACGATTCCTTAACTACCGGAATATTTCCAGAAGAACTCAAAAAGTCATACATACGCCCTTTACTGAAGAAAACAAACTTGGACCCGCTGAACCCTGACAACTACAGACCCATTACAAGTGGACTTTTCCTGGGCAAACTGATAGAAAGAGCAGCGTTCACCCAGATGTCTCAATACATTGAAGAGAATGCTATACTTTCAGACTTCCAAACAGGATTCCGTCTGGGAAGAGGCACAGAATCTGCCCTCCTTGCCATCTGGGATGACCTGAAGAACACAGTTGACCGCAACGGGGTTGCTGCGCTACTCCTCTTGGACCTCTCGGCTGCCTTTGACACGGTTGACCATGACACTCTGAAACAAAGACTTACAAAGCCGGCATAGAGGGGACTGCTCTAGACTGGATCGCGTCCTACCTTCGAAACAGAACTAATGTCATCCATACCCCACCTTTCTCATCCAAACCATACTCCACAAAAGCAGGGGTCCCTCAAGGCTCTATCATCTTGCCCATGCTTTTCAACATCTACATGAAGTCATTACCAATACTGATCAATCAATTTCACCTCACGTGCTATAACTATGCAGATGACACACAAATACTCCTTCAGCTGGAATGCCCCAAAGACATTGGAAACTCGCCAATTTTCAGTTGTCTCAGAGCCGCGGATCAATGGATGACTTGGAGCCATCTCAAATTGAATGCTTCCAAAACGGAAATACTCACATGGGGTGATTGGAAACATTATGGCCTACTTTCCACCTGGCCTGATGAACTGGGATCACCACCTAAAGTATCGAAGGAAGTAAGAATCCTCGGATTAACCATGGACTCCAACCCATCAATGAATGCCCAAGTGGACAAAATAGCAAGGTCAAGCTTTGTCACTATAAAAACTCTGCGACGACTCTTCCCCCATTTGGGATTTCCACGCAAGGTCCAAGCTACCATCTCCCTTGTTCTGTCCAAACTCGATTACGCCAATAGCCTCTACCACGGATCACCTTTAACGACCATGAAAAGACTACAACGGATTAAGAACTCGGCTGCCAGACTACTCTTGCATATCAAACCGCGAGACCACATCTCACCTGCCTTGAAAGCCCTGCATTGGTTACCGGTTACCAGAAGATCCACATTCAAGCTGCTTTGTATCACCCACAAAGCGATACATGGATTGGGACCGCTCTTCATCAGGAATAAAATCACCAAACACATTCAACAAAGGAACCTCCGCTCTAGAGTGGCACCTCGCCTCAAAATCCCAAGATACAAGAAAAAAACCATGGGTGGCACATCCTTCTCTGTCCAAGCAGCCAAACTATGGAACTCTTTACCCCAACATAAGATCCACGGACATCCACCTTATCTTCAGAAAACTACTCAAGAATTGGCTCTTCCCACATAAGCACCATACGCAAACAGAAATATACAGCATATCCCTCTGTATATAAACATTTATTTGTACTATAGATATGTACCTATCTTTGTGTATTGCTTTGTATAAACATGTAGAATAATTATGTTGCTAAAAAATAAATAAAATAAATTTTTAAGTACAACAACACTTGAAAACCAGAGTTTATCTAATACATCTAAATACTTCTTACTTCCTTTATGCATCTATATACCTTCCATGTACTTGGATCTACATATTTATTACTTTTCTCCTAAAAAAGCATAGTCTCAAACTTTTTTTTATTGGCATTTGTTAAAAAGACACAAACGACATAACTATGCATCACAACAGATCATGAACAGTTGATTACATTCTATCACTCGATCTCTTCATGTATATCCCCCCTCACTCGTCTAATGGTCATCCCTTGACTTAACATTCCCAATCCGTGTCCTTGTTCTGATGGGGAGGTACAAATATTCCCCCGATATGTGTTCCATTTCCCCCATATCTTGTCCCACTTCTTTGGGCATCCCCTATTTGTATAGACCGCTCGTTCAGCTAGCATGCACCAATCTACGTCTTGCTCCCACTCAGTTATCGTTGGCAGCTCAGAGACCCCCCATTTGCGGGCAATGTTACGCTTTGCCAGCATGAAGCCAGTAGCAGCCCAAAGTTGTTCCATGTGGGTGAGATCCGTGGCATCCCATATATTTAATAGGCATGTTTTGGGAGATAGTGCTAAGGCTGCCCCGTACGGTTCTCCAACCGCCTTATTAACCGCCCCCCAGTATGTCTGGATTAAGGGGCACTCCCAAAGTGTGTGATAAAAGGTGCCCCTCCCTCCACATTGCCGCCGACAGTCCACAGAGCAGTCGCGGCCCATCTTAATCAGTGTAGTGCATGTGATATAGGATTGGTGTAGTACTTTCAGTTGGACCAATCGCAGTCGTTACAGAATGGCCACCTCCCTCGGAGAGGCCAGCGCATCGCGCCAATCTTCTTCCTCTAGGTCGCCAACATCAGCCTGCCAGCGCATGAGTAAATGTTTCAAGGGATCTGGTGAATTGTTAATTAGTTTTCGGTATGTGAGTGAAATTGATTTACTGTCCATGGGATCTGCAAGTAATTTATCCTCGAGTGGGGTAGCTTCTGGGATCTCCTCTATATCTTTGGTTGCCTCCAGTAAGGCATGTCGTATCTGCAGGTATCGGAAGGTCTCACCTATAGCTAGTTTATATTCTTTTTGTAGTTCGGTGAATGTCAGTATTTTGCCTTTCTTTACTAAGTCACCTACTTGTGATATACCAATAGTATCCCATTTGTCAAAACCTCTACAATTGCTTAAGTTACCTAGTTTTTCTGCATGCCACAGGGGCGTCATACGCGTCAGTTTCTTACCCCATCCGAGTTTTCCAGTGGCGGTATGCCATATAGCAATCGTTAGCGCTGTGGGGCCAGTGAGTTGCTGTCTATTCTGCTTGGTGTAAAGAGCTTCTCTGTACCCTCCCTGGCCCATCAGCCACCTGTCCATCCGACATGCCGGATCTTGCTGCTCACCATATACCCATTTGTTTATGATTGAGAGGTGGGCTGCCCAGTAGTAACTACGGATGTCTGGTAGGGCAATTCCACCATCGTACCACCCACGCACCAGCTTAGGCCCGCAATACGTAGCAGTTTCCCGTCCCAAAGCAGGTTCCTAACCTCCTCGTCGATCGACTTAAAATAGGGTTCAGCGACTCTATATGGAGTGTTCTGCAACGCATATAGGAGTCGGGGCAGAGCCATAATTTTATACAGCGCAGCACGTCCCAGCAATGAAACCGGGAACGTCCGCCAGTGGCGGACGTCACTCTGCAGTCGGGTTATGGGGCCCAAAAGATTGCATTCGTGGAATAGTAGTAGATCGGCAGTTACATAAATACCCAGGTATCGGAACCCATCTTTAGCGACTGCGATCTCACAGTCTGCCGGAAAGGTCGGCGCCGGCCCGTGGAGCATATATAGAAATGATTTGGACCAATTTATAATGTACCCAGAATACTTGCCATGGTTAGAGCAGATCTAGAGTATTCTATTAATTGATGCTTTGGGGGAGGCTACATACAATAAACTATCGTCAGCATATAGCGAGATTCTGTCTTCCCATTCATTAGCCCATCTCAGTCCCCGTATCAGTGGATCCCGACGTATCCAGCATGCAAGAGGCTCTAGGACCAGGGCGAATATAAGGGGGGACAGTGGGCAGCCCTGTCGCGTCCCGCTGCGCAGCGTGAACATTTTAGACACGTGCCCATTCACTACTACCTGAGCGAGTGGCTCAGCGTACAGGAGTTTGATCCATTCCAGGTAGGCCGTCCCTAGCCCCATACGCTCAAGGACCGCAATCATATAGGGCCACTCCACAGTATCAAAAGCCACTAAAAAAGCATATTCAATGCACTACCCTATTTCTCATCCTATACTTCTATCAATATCTTTAATCTACATATACTTACCTCCTTTATGCATCTATATACTTTCCATGTACTTATGAATCTTAATATTTATTACTTTCTTCTAATTCAGCATATCCAATACACTACCCTATTTCTCACCCTATACCTCTCTCAATATATCTTCTACCCCAACTTTCTGACTCATCTCAAACTTCTTTCTACTACTCTTTCCAATGCACTACCCTATTTCTCACCCTATATCTCTATCAATATATCCTCTACATCCACTCTCTCATTTATCCCAAACCCCATACCACTACTATGATCCCCAAAAGAACCCTTTCTAGACTCTACCCTACTCTACCCCTCCTTTCATCATCTGACACCTCTTTTACTATACCAATCCCACAAAACAAGCCTTTCTAAACTCTTCCCTCTGACTCTTCAACTCCACATCCCTTTTTACTCATCCCAAGCCTCCTCCTACTGCTATGACCTCCAAAACAAACAGGACAAAGTCTAAATCCTTCACTTTTCTATCCCTCCACTATCCTTTTCAATCAAAATAACAGACTAACATGGCCACTTCTCAAATTTCATATTTCACTATACTAATTTTCAACGCTAATCCTTTATTGGTTCCGGAGTAGCGTGCTACTCGCCAAAAAAGTGCTTCAACACCCCATCAGCGGTAACAAGCGCTATATAAATGCAAACCTTTTCCCCTCTTCTATCCCTCCCCTACTCTTCTCAATCCAAATAACTAACTAATATATATACACCACTCAAATTACTTTCATATTTCACTATACTAATTCAACACTAATCCTTTATGGGTTCCAGAGTAGCGTGCTATTCACCAAAAGAGCGCTTCAACACCCCATCAGGGGTAGCAAGCGCTATATAAATGCAAACCTCTTTCCCTCTTCTATCCTGCCGCTACCCTTCTCTATCCAAATAACTGAATAACATATCCACCACTCAAATTACTTTCATATTTCACTATACTAATTCACCACTAATCCTTTATGGGTTTCCAGAGTAGCGTGCTACTCACCAAAAAAACGGTTCAACACCCCATCAGGGGTAACAAGCACTATATAAATACAAACCTTTTTACCCTCTTCTATCCTTCCGCTATCCTTCTGAATCCAAATAACTGACTAACCTATCCACCACTCAAATTACTTTCATATTTCACTATACTAATTCAACACTAATCCTTTATGGGTTCCGGAGTAGCATGCTACTTGCTGAAAAAGCGCTTTGACGCCTCGTCAGGGGTAGTAAGCTCTATATAAATGCAATTACAATACAATACAATATATCAATGTGGCCTTCAGCGAATATTATACCACACTGTATTCTCCTGCTCCTGGTCAACCTGCCGACCAGCTGGTGACGTATCTCCGAGACATACTGATTCCATGCATCAACCTGCTGCAGCGCAGAAGCTGGTTGATCCCCTCCAGATAGAGGAAATTCGGGGAGGGGGGGCATATTACAGATGGCAAGAAATAAGACACCAGGTGCAGACAGTTTGCCAAATGAATTTTACTCTGCCAATGGTACCCACCTGTGTCCTAAACTGCTCCTGGTGTACAATCACGCACACAAATCGGAAACGCTTCCAGAGTCCCTACTGGAAGCTCTAATTGTAGTGCTGCCTAAACCCGGCCGTGACCCCACGGATGTGAAATCATATAGGCCTCTTCCCCTCCTTAACTTGGACTGTAGGATACCCGGGAAGGTCCTTGCGAATTGGTTGCTGCCACTGATGGGGATCCTTGCTCACTTGGACCAGAATGGGTTTATTCCCAACAGGATTACATGACTACATTCTTGAATTAGGTGCCTAATTGGTCTTATGGATGATGCCTACAGCCTTCTTTCGGACTTCTTGGCGATGTCACTTGACATAGAGAAGGCTTTTGATACGTTGGGTCCGCCTGTCTTTCTAGCCGTCCTTGCAAAAATGAGGATGGGTCCTGGGTTCCTGGGGTGGATCTGGACCCTCTATAATCACCTGTCGACCACAGTTAAGAGAGCAGGACCATATTAGATCTTTTTCCTATGGGCTGGGGCACCCACTAGGGCTGTCTGTTGTCCCCATTATTATTTGTATTGGCCATGGAGCCCCTGGCATGCTTACTCCGCACTAGGGCAGTCGAGTGGAGAATTGTTGGCACGTGGTCTCCTTATATGCTGATGATGCCCTGGTGTATTTACAGGACGCAGCAGTGACACTGCCTATGCTTGAGCATCTGCTGGATACCTTTGGGAGATTTTCAGGCCTTCATGTTAACTGGACCAAATCCTTCTTATTACCTTTGAGATGCGTGGTACACACCCAGAGTCCGGAGGTCCACCCGTCTTGGCTTGCCTGGCAATATGACTAGTTTAAGTATTTGGGTGTGCAGGTATACCATGCAAAGTCTGATTTGCTGGAGGGTAACCTGGGCAGGGTGTTGAGTACGATTCGCACCTTTCGCCATTTTGAAGCTCCCTCCCTCTCTCCCCAGTGGGGAGGGTGGCAATTGCAAAGATGCTGATCTTGCCTCGGCTGCGTACTTCTTTACGGCGTTACCGGTGGTCCCCCTCTGTCCCTTTTTTTGTATCTTACACAGCCTTCTTTCGAACCTCACTTGGGGTAGTGGCAGGATGCAGCTGCCGTTGCATGAAGTGCAGCGCCCTATGCTGGAGGGGGGTCTTGGGGCTCCCAACTACAAGTTGTACTGGGCGGCGGCACAACTACAATGGCCAGTGGAATGGCTGGGGGAGGGGTCCAAATACGAACGGCGTGAGGCAGAGGGATTGTTGGGTGATACGCCTCTCATGACTTGGCTTCTCCAGCATGCAGGTAAGAGGGCGATTTCCTATGCTCTGATGAAAACATCTCACTCATGTTGGTGGTGGTATGTTCATGCTGGGGTGGGTCTTGCCCGTATGCCCCCTGTTTGGACCTTGGGCGTTACCTGAGCCCTGGTGAGTCAGGTCGAGACCCAGGTATGGAGGGAGGCAGGAGTGACGTGTGGGAGACCTGTTCCTGGATGGAAAGCTTGGGGTGTTCCAAGATCTGGTTGAGTAGTATGAGATCCTGCATGGCCAGTTCCTCACGTACAACACACTTGTGCACATTATTTGCGAGTGCTGGGGGGCCGCGCTGTCAGAGCCGTCCTCTTCCTAATTGTTGACGGAGATATTGACTCATGGTACGGGCAGGAGAGTGGGAACGACATTGTATAGCCTGTTGCTGGCGCAATCGCACACCCCAACTGCCAGTCACAAGGCAAAGTAGGAGATTGACCTTGACACAGTATTTTTGTCCCAGCAGTGGAGCAAGGTTGTAGCCCAGGTCAAGCAAGTGTCCCGGAAAGTGTGCTTTTGCCTCACACAATTCAATTTGGTGCATTAAGCATACCTCACCCTATTGCATATACTGTGGGCTTGATTCGCAAAGGGCATCTGTACTTGTGGCGGAGGCCCAGCAGTCGTGGGGGAGTTGCCACACTTGGGCAGAATCTCCGCAATGAGAATTCTCATTGTGGAAATTCTACCCCGGGTGTGGAGACTCCCCTGCCCTTTGTGAATCAGGCCCGTATGTTTGGTGGAGTGCTTAGAGACTGTCCACAGTGTAGTCGGGCAGATCTGGGGTTCTACCACATGCAGCGGTGGCTTCTCTGCTAAGGTGGAGGAGTGTCGCCCCACTGCTCTGCGAGCAGTTTTAAAAGGAAAAATAAAATGATAATAACGCAATGTTATTATCATTTTATATTTCCATTCCTGCTTAGGTGCGGGCGGGGCTGGGCAGGCCAGAGCAGGGGCCAGGGGGAGGAGTGGTGAGCACACTTTAAGTGTGCATGACTGTTTGGCCGGCCGTCTTGGGACGGCCAAACAGTCATGCTCACTTTGCATGTTCTCCACCGGCTGTATTGCACAGCCTGGGTGGAAAACATGCACAGCCTCCCAGTCCCACTCTGAGCGCCGAACCACGGCGCTCAGACCAATCACAACATTGCTGTAACGCAGCGTTGTGATTGGCTAGGGGAGTCTGGGAGCCTGTGTGCTTCCTGGTTCCTGCTCCTGGAGTCCACCGAAGAGCCGACGAGGACAGAGAGGCGGTGGCCGGCCTGCAAGTAAGTGCTTTTTTTTTTTTTTCCATTAACTCATCCTGCCCCCTGCCCTTCCACCCCTATTAAGTAGCAGCCATCACCGACCACATGGTGTGGGACTGTTTGGCACTGCAGCCGGTGTGGGTGCAGATAATGATTATCACCTAAGAGATAGAGGACCGCCCAATCCTGTGTATGCCTGTGCTCTGCCTGGTGGGGCTCATGACTCAGACAAAAGCCAATCGATTGGAATTCAGGTTTGTGGATCTGGCACTGGTGTTGTTTAAGAGGATTTATTGAAATTGGCTAGGGCAGAGGCTGATACCTTAACATTGCTTAGACTGCGGGATGGCCATACACCAATGGGGCTCATGTGGGATGTTATGTTATTTCTACTTTTATAGCGCGCGACTCACCCGGGGGCATCTCGGCGCTGCTTAGAGACAAACCTAAGATTAGGAAATCAGACCATACAAAATTAAAACAGGTAAGCTTTTAGTTGTTTCCTAAATATACTGTAGGTGGAAATTTCACGCAGAGCAATAGGTAATTTATTCCAGTATCTTGGAGCAAGGTACGAAAAGGCTTTGCCCCCTGTACGACTAAGACGTATTCGGGGCACCTGTAGGAGAGCTAGTGTACTGGATCTGAGATTCCGACAGGGTACGTGTTTTGTAAGTTTCTTTTGCAGATAGCAGGGACCTTTGCCTTTCAAGGCATTGTAAGTGAGACAACAGATTTTAAAATATGATCGCTTCCTCACTGGTAGCCAGTGCAACTCTCTCAACAGAGGGCTGGAAGGGGAGCCTGCCGGGCAATTCAGAATCATTCTTGCCGCAGTATTCTGAATCACCTGTAGTTTAGCAAGCAGGGACTCTCCTACTTCGGCCAGCAGGGCGTTCCCGTAATCCAATCTGCTAATCACCATGGCCTGAACCAAAGTTCTACGACAGTTAATGGGCAGATAGGGAAGGATCTTGCGCAAAAGACGCAGACTGTAATAGCAAGAACTGGTCGTGGCAGCAATATGATCTTTCATTGTTAATGTCCGGTCAAGTTTTAGCCCTAGGTTTCTCACACATTGTTTGGGTACGGGAGCTGTTCCCAGCTGTTGGGGCCACCATTCATCCGACCAAATAGTTGAGGCTTTCCCCATTAACATGACCTCCGTTTTTTCAGGGTTTAATTGAAGGCAATTCTCCGTCATCCAACTGGAGATTGCAAGCATTCCGGCAGTGAAACGGATTTTCTCTGTTTCTAAATTAGGGCCGACAGTAAACATGAGCTGAGTATCGTCAGCTTATGACACTATCTCAAAGCCGAGCTGCTCTACGATTTTTGCCAAAGGGGCCATATATATATTAAATAAGGTCGGACTTAGACAGGAACCCTGAGGTACGCCCTTATCCAGGCGCATCTTTTTTGAAAAATAGGGCCCTAACATGATGGTTTGTTGTCTGTCTGACATGAAGTGCTGCAACCATTTTAAGGCTGTACCTTGGATACCACAGGCGTGTAATCTCTCCACAAGCTTTGAGTGCGAAATGGTATCAAACGCCGCGGAGAGATCTAATAGGATCAATACTATTGATCCTCCCGCGTCCATTACCTGCCTAAGGGAGTCAGTCACAGCCAGAATAGCAGTCTCAGTACTGAAACCCGGACGAAAACCTGATTGTGAGGGGTCCAGAATTTTGTTGGATTCAAGATATAAACTCAGCTGCCTATTTATTATACTTTCCAATTGCTTCCCCAGTAGGGGTAGCAAGGAAATGGGACGGTAGTTGCTGAGTACTTGGGGGTCAGCCGTGGGTTTTTTCAGTATTGGCCGCACATACGCTTCCTTCCATGTCGTGGGGATGATACCCGTTTGTATCGAACGATTACAAATATTTCGAATTTCTGGGGCGCAGCCGGTGGCTAGGAGAGCCATCGTCTTCGGGGGACAAAGGTCTAGAGGCGAACCGGATTTTGCTGTGGACAGAAAGTTAAAAACCTCCTCTGACGTAACTGTTTCAAAACAGTCCAAGGTACTGGGTGTCACCTTTCCTAGTTCCCCTAGTCTAATATTAGATTCTGAGTTCTGTATGGCAGTAGATGGAAAATTAGCATAGATATTAGAGATCTTTTCTTGAAAATAGGTCGCTAATGAATTACAGAGCTCTTGAGATTCCACTGGGGATTGTCTGCAAACTTGTGGGGACACGAAATCCCTTACTATATTAAAAAGAACTTTTGAGGAGTTAGTAGCATGTTCTATTTGGTGCATGATAAAAGTTCGCCTGGCTATTTTTATATTCTGATGATAGCTGGACAAAGACTGTTTATAGAGTTGTCTATCTTGGGGGTCTTTACTATTCCGCCAGAGTCTCTCCACAAAGTTTTACATTTGGATTTTTCAGCTTTTAAATCAGATGTATACCAAGGGGCTGATGGACGCCGCTGTAAAGAGCCATAATTTTTAGGTGGAATTACTGTATCCAATGCTGTTACAAAGGCGAAATTAAAGTCTTCCAACAGTTTGGATACTTCCAAGTCATTGTCTGGTAATTTGGGATGGAATGCCTCACTGAAAGCTTCCACGGTAAGGTCGCGCCATGGTCTACGCACCTTTTTTTTCCGTTCTATGTTCATTTCTAAGCCCGTCAGGCACGGCGATTGAATAGAGAACATAATCATAGAATGGTCTGTCCATGTAAGAGGGACCGGAGGGTTACAGGTCAGGTAATCTATGTTGGAGAAGATTAAGTCTAACGAGTGGCCAGCCAGATGTGTTGGGCCTTTAACTTTTTGTGTAAGCCCAATTAATGTGTATGTGTATGTTGAAAAACTGGTGACTAAGGAGGATGTCAAGCCACCTTAAATTGCAGGACAAACCTTTGTTCCCTTGGATGCATTTCATTCTGCTGCTGATCGGGGAGGGAAAAATGCGGATGTGCCGCTGACAGTAGAAAGATAAAGGTGTACTGGTGTTCACATGGGACAAGTATATTTGTACTATGATTCTGCATGATTGGGCAGTTGTATCATTGTTTAGAATGCAATAAAAATATTTGTTTAAAAAGATTAGTGAATAGAGTATGAAAACCTCCAAGACACTTGGGATGATTGCTTGATCATGTTGAGGCCCACATTGAAACTCAGTAGAGTGGGCTACTCAGGCAGCCTTGCAAAGTCAGTGTCAGTCATTATGATGATGGTGTCATCCATTTACACCAAGAAAAGGGCCTGTGTTCCATTGACACCAATATTAAGTAAAAGTTCCATCAGTTCATCATTCTTGTCTGTGAGGACACTCCTGATGGAGGATACCTTGGCGTTCCTTGCTGAGGAGATGCTGATGAGTTGAGTGGCGTTGTCGGGCTTTGTGTGTAGGCTTATTCAGTGACAATGCAGTGGTTTTGCCTGAGAAGGATCTGTTCCTGAATACCCCAAAGAGGCCAGAGAACAGGCAGTGCTACATATTTTGTAAAGTATTTTGTGATGAGGGAAGAACACAAATGACCATGTCGCTTAGTTCACTAGCCCATTTTCCTGTACTTATTCTGATACCCCAGGACTGATTCACCTTATTCCTTGTCCAGCTGAACCTCAATCATTAACTTTGCTGCTCTTCATTTCACGCAACTATTGCGCCAGCCCCAATTTAGTCACAGATCCTGGGCACACCTCTCCATAGCCAATGCCCTGTTACATAGTGCCAATGTTACACAACCATAGTGTCTCTCCTGCAGTTCTGCAGCAGCCTCTGTTGCAACCCTCTGCAACACCATCTGCAGACCCACCACACCCTTTCTTCAGTCTCCTGTAGCCCTCACTATCTGGGTTGTTTCCACAGTTAGGTTTGCTGCCTCAGGGACAAAGCACCCTATGAACCACAGACCCTAGACTCCCTGGCCAAGCTGCTGCACAAAGACTTCTACCACCACACTGTTCTTGTGCATGATCTGCATGCTGAGTGTGTGCATTACACTTTCAGTGCTATTAAATAAAGACATTCAGCAGTGCAATGCCCACCTTTTAGACTACAAAATAAAATTACATTTAAAAGTATACACATTTTCACCTTGTTTGCATGTTTCATTATTGTGAATACATGAAAAAGGCCAAGTACTGTGTATATCAAGAAAAGCGAAAAGAATCACTAGTCTCCCCTATCTCCCAGGCCACCCTCCTGGTGAAGCACCTCACCCATTAAGGGCCTGGAGACAGCTCCTAGTGCTTCCACTCTCCACAGTCCACTACCAACGTTGTACCCCCTCCTGCCCGGAGTGCATCTCACCTGAGGTTAATCTGTAATCCTCCTGTTTCCCTTCCCCACTCCCCTGGCACCAGGTAACAGCAGCACCCTCCTAGTCTGTCAAATCCCAGGACCAAGAGGACCCTTGGCCGGTGCCTCACGGTTACGCAGACCCCTGCTGAAAGAGCAGATCTTGCCGAGGTGAGTGTTTTGCTGGGAAGGGACGCAGTCAGCACTCGGATTCACAATGGGATGGAATTGTGTGCGCAGTTCCTGCGTGTTTGTGTCTGGACATTGTGATACAGGCTTGGCAGATAAGCTGGTGTCGTTTCTTCTATGCGGGGATCAGGCCTTCGAGGAGTCATGTGGCTACATATGAAAGGCCTGTCTCTGGTGCTCTCATGGGGGAGCACATTATGGGCCCGATTACGAGTTTGGCGGGCTGCCACGCCACCGCCCTGCTCCCACACGGCCAAACAGGACCACCGCCCACCCGATTATGAGTAATTTCGTGGTCTGGTGGACGGGCAGCGTGGTGGTCCCACGGTGGTTCAGTACAAAGGCTCGTATGTGAACCTTAGAACTGCACCGCCATGGACCGCATATGCACGTTCCTCCACGGCATGGACTGTGCAGTCCATGCCGTGCAGGAACAGGGGTGCATGCACACAGGGGGACACAACATATGCCCCCTTGTATGCACGCCCATGCACAGGAGCATGTGGGGCCCCCTTTGTTTCTTCACCCCCAGCAGTGTCATGGCGTGGGAACCGCAATGAAACCTCTGGCGATGATGAAACTTGTAATATGCTTGGCAGTGCCCCAGCGGCACCACCAAGCATATTGCGCCCTCAAGACTGTCGCGCCACCTCCAGGGACCGCGGATCCCTGGTGGTTGCAGCGGTTCTCTGGCGGTCCGACCGTCGTACTCGTAATACGCTGTTTGACCACTGGTGCAGTGGTCCCCGCGTGTCCGGGCGCGCGAAAGAGGACGACAAGATGGTGGGGGGAGGCCTATATACCCCTCCCCCTGTCCTCGCGCCCCGGACGTGATTCTCGCCTATCGCGCTGCGACCAGGCTTGGGGGACTCCTCCCTGAGTCCCTGGGGCTCTGGCGGCGACGGTGGCCACCTCCCGAGCTGTGGCGGAGTTACAGGGCGATCTGGAAGCAGAGGGGTACAGAAGGGTACCTCTGCGCGGTGCCAGAGCCAAATCCTAGGAGCCTCATGGGAGGTTCCTAGAAAACCGTGTCGGTGCCCCGTTAGTCCTTCGGGCGGTTGTGGGCCTGAACAACCGGGGGGTTTGCTATGCTACGCTCCGCCCTGAAAGGGGCGTGAGTAATAAGGAACCATGTGTCACGTGATCCGGGAAGAGGATCACCAGAAGTGGCAGCACAGATGGGGTTCGCCCCAGTGCTGCTTGGCTCATCAGGCGGCCCAGACGGTTGCCTGCCCTTGGATCGCCCGTAAGATAACCCACCATATTACATAACGGTGTATGTAATAAACCTGCAGCAATTTTTACCCAAACAAGAAATGTGTTGTGTGATTATTTATGAGCATGCATGTTACGTTGGAGGGGTGGGGTAGGTTGCCAATGCTGGTACTATGCGGCTGTCCGAGGCCCCCGCAGGGGGCCACTAAAGAGGGCAGCCCTCTAGTGCCAGCTGGGCACCCACACCCCGTAGGGGCAGGGACTCAGGGAGGAGTCCCCCAAGCCTGGTCGCAGCGCGATAGGCGCGAATCACGTCCGGGGCGCGAGGACAGGGGGAGGGGTATATAGGCCTCCCCCCACCATCTTGTCGTCCTCTTTCGCGCGCCCGGACACGCCGTCTCCCACCCTACCGCTTACCCGGCGTGGTTCGTGGCAGGCAGGAGGCAGAGAATGTTGTAATGTTGTCTTTTTCATTGCAGGCGGAGTTACAGGGCGATCTGGAAGCAGAGGGGTACAGAAGGGTACCTCTGCGCGGCACCATGGTGGGTGCCAGAGCCAAATCCTAGGAGCCTCATGGGAGGTTCCTAGAAAACCGTGTCGGCGCCCCGTTAGTCCTTCGGGCGGTTGTGGGCCTGAACAACCGGGGGGTTTGCTATGCTACGCTCCGCCCTGAAAGGAGCGTGAGTAATAAGGAACCATGTGTCACGTGATCCGGGAAGAGGATCACCAGAAGTGGCAGCACAGATGGGGTTCGCCCCAGTGCTGCTTGGCTCATCAGGCGGGCAGGCGGCCCAGACGGTTGCCTGCCCTTGGATCGCCCGTAAGATAACCCACCATATTACATAACGGTGTATGTAATAAACCTGCAGCAATTTTTACCCAAACAAGAAATGTGTTGTGTGATTATTTATGAGCATGCATGTTACGTTGGAGGGGTGGGGTAGGTTGCCAATGCTGGTACTATTGCGCCCTCAAGACTGTCGCGCCACCTCCAGGGACCGCGGATCCCTGGTGGTTGCAGCGGTTCTCTGGCGGTCCGACCGTCGTACTCGTAATACGCTGTTTGACCACTGGTGCAGTGGTCCCCGACCGCCACCACACCTCCACCGCGAGTTTGGAGGTCCCATGACCCACCAAACTCATAATTAGGCACTATGTCAGCTCTTGGATGGGGCACATGTTGATTTGAGTTTTTTTTTTGTTGCATATTTATATAGCGCGAACTCGACCCGAAGGTATTGGAGCGCTTTACACGAGCACCGTATTTACATTACACATTCAGGCACGGGGAGATAAAGTGATTTGCCCAGAATCACAGGATGTGGACGCGACCCCGAGGCTCGAACCCTGGTTTCCAGCACCAAAGTCGGCAGTCTAGCCGACGGACCGCAGCTAGAGGTGGTGGGGAAGGTACGAGGCAAACAAGATGAGAGTAGATAATGAATGAGCCTCACGAACAAGTGGGGTTGCACAGCAGTGATTGTGATGCAGGTGGTAGCGTTGTTTAAAATAAAAATACAGCAGTGAGTGTTAATACTGAGGTCGAGGGCTAAAGTGCAGGTAACCTTTGTAAAGACGGTAATGAGGAGTAAAGAAGGTGCTGGGGCCCATGTTTGCAATTGGGAAAATTGAGAGTGTAACTCAAACATGGAGGCAGGGGTTAAGGCCAGCTGGACACAGTTATAAGAATGGCTTCTGGTATTGGAATGCAAGGTGCATCCGGCTCCACCACCAAACAGTGTAGGTGTGTCAGGCTTCAAGTGTTTAGTATACCCATTTCACTGGCGTTTGGGACTTTCCATGTGAGTGACCTATCAGCCCAAACTTAAGATGACAAACGTGTCAGGTGCTGTCATAGTCAGGGACAAGCACCTGGGATTGGATGAGCCTACTCTGCAAGAAAGATAGAAAAATATCTATCAAAAGGTTGCTGCAAGAAAAGAGATGAGATAGACAGCACATACAGACTCCTTTGAGGAATTAACAAGAGTATGGAATCAGGGGTGTGAGAAGTTGGCCTGGTATATGCTGTCCACTAATTAAAGTGGGCACCTTGCACCAGTCCAAACGACCCTTATTGATTATTAGGTCAAAGATAACCTTTAGAAAGCTATCCTAGTGGTAGCTGTGGAGAGCAGCCTTCAGGCTTAATCTTGAAGGAATGTAAAGCAGCTTGTTTTACCAGAATATCACCTCCTGAATGACTAAATGAAAGGAGAACCACACAAGTGTTATATAAAAATATGTATATATTACTAAAACACTCTACTAATCTCTACCCGAGATTAGAATATACAGTACACAATATTAAATCAGTAGAATGACAGTAAATATCACAATACACAGCGGGCTCCAGGGGGAGACCGAACCATATACTAAAAAAATGGTATAAGAACAACGACTTCAATAGACACAGTGCCTAGAGCACGTAGAATTGCTGGGACCCCAAGGAACCACCCAGAGGAGGGACACAGGGAGCCCACCGAGGACGGGTGCAGTGTGAGAACACGACCGCGTGTTCCGTGCAACTCTATGGGAAAGTCACGGTTGGAAAATTACAGTTTAAGGACACTTCGGAGAGGACTTCAAGCAAACCCTTTGGAACATAGAAGGTTCTAAGGCCAGCACCCTTGTGAGTACCGAGGTACCCGTGTTACCTATCCCAGAGGAGCCGGGTGCATAGGGGTCAAGTGGTGTCGGAAACCCTCGTCGTTTTCAATGGCGTGATGCGAAGAAGTGCTGCTGCCGGGAAGATGAAAAGTGTCCGGTGGAAACAAGCCTGGATTCGGAGTAAGAAGAACCTGAAAGCAGAGGGGACAGAGTCTGGGTCACTTCACGTGACCAGGGGCTGAATAGACGAATGCCCACCGATGTCGGGTGCTTCAGGTGTGAAGATAGGATTCTTGACTCTGCAGCCACGGGGACCAGGAGACTTCGACGACAACCAAAGTCCGGAGGTGAGCTGTCCCACAAAGGATGTTGAGTGCTGAGGGGTCAGTGTCCGGATTGAACACCAACAAGCCTTGGCAAAGGCAACCCACGCGGGCAGAGGAAACAAGTTACAGTGTAGACCAGCAAGGTCCAGGAGACTCTCCAAGCTATAGGGAGTCAGGGCACGTCTGGAGCAACCAGGGAAGCCCAAGGAAAATCAAAGTGACCCTCGCCAGGACCCACAGGCCAACGGACCAGGCCGAATCACAAAGTACCAGCCCACGGAGCACTCGTGGAGTGGAGGCCGGAGATCTTTTGTGGAAATGCTGCTCGGGGTCGGGACTACACGTAGTCCAAAGCACAGCCTCAGGGATCGCCGAAAAGCATATGCTGCTGCAAAAGTACACGGTGCACAGGGGTTCGGGTTGCACGTGGAGGTATGATTCCAAGGTGTTTGACACCAAACACGACATGTTTCTAAGCAGCCGTTTTAAAGTTAGCATTTACCGCAAGGTTATAATGCACTTAAGTATATATGGTTGGCTGCATCACAGACATCCCCGGAGAATAGATTCCGAAGGCTGCAGAGGGGCTCTGCTCTTGCAGGGGCACCCTCTCACACAAAACCCAGCACCCTGCCTTCAGGATTGATAAGGCCTGCCGTAGGGGTGACTGATAGGTTTATATGTGTAGTGATTTAGAATAGATATAGGTAACCTATATCTAAGTAAGGGGTGCATGCACCTCCTTACACAGGTTGCAGTAGCAGACCTGTGGTGTCATTTTGAATGGCCTCTCAGGGGTGGCACAATACATGCTTCAGCCCCTGGGAGGCCTCTGGGGTACCCATACCCTGGGTACATGGTGTACCATATACTAGGGACTTATAAGAGTACCCCAGTATCCAATCTGGAGTGTACCTAAAGTACATACATGGCAATTATAGGAGAAAGCAGATAGACTGGGGTCCTGAATAGCTGGATCCCAGTCAGACTAGGCCAAAAACAGTGAGACATCAGCAAAAAGTGGGGGTAACTATAAGAAGCAGATCCTACTCTCCTACAAGGGGTACCTTTTGCACGTGTAGGTGGGACACCATAGAACAAGGTGGCAGCAGCTGTTAAAAAGGTGGTTGTCAGTCACTTTATAACCTATTAATATCATGAGTGGCGACAACAGTGGCCACCTAGAGTTTGACAGATAGCACCATTTGGAAAATAAGGAGAAGGGAAGGCTCCATTGGAACCTAACCAACTAGCTTGGGGAGGGACAGAACAAGAAAGAAGAAGGGAAAAATGCAACGAGAGGGTGGTCAGGGATGGCTGTTGATGCGATGGAATTATGATGTAACACAAAAGTATTTAGCAAAGCACGTACCGCCGGTTAATTTACTCTTTTGTTTTCTACTTCCTAGAGGGGAAATAATGTGGGACATCTGGCACTTCCTGCCTATGGTGGCGGAGCAAACTGACACAAAATATCAGGAATATGGAATTTTGTACTTGAATCCATGACATTTAAATGGTTTGGGGGAATAAAGGGTTGTGATGGTGGAATTTTGAGTAACATTTCAGCTATGCTGGCCCCTGCTGCACAACCCTCACATCTATATTGTTCATCTGTAGGGTGGTGATAATCTCTCTCCTCTGTTTTGGGGCTGTACTTACAACGCAACCCTAGGTGAGTTAGAGCCATCACAGAAGGATTATGTGCAGGCGGTGACAGATCTGAGTGGGTACTGGCAAGTGACTATGATCACCTTAGACGCTGAACTAGAAGGAACTGCTTCGGGACAGAGCTCGTAGCCCGGAAATATTTAGTTCGGAAGTGTCACAGTCACCCTGTAAAGGGTGGGGTGTGGGTGAAAGGTTTAAGCACAGTATACTGGCACATGACCAGTGACCCTGAAGTGTACACAAGGTTCCGGCTGTGGTGCTTCACCCAGAAGAACTAAAGTCAAATTAGAACAAAGGGCAGTGACAAAATCTTGCCCCAGAAAGTAATAGTTAAAGCTGGAAGTGCACAAAAACTTCTTTGGGACTGGTAGCAAATGTTGGCCCAGAAGTGAAAAGATAAATGTTATGTCGCAAATAAAATGTAGCGTGGCTGGAAAAAAGGGCACTCTCACTGGTGTGCCTGGGCAGGGCTTGAAGCCAGGGGTGCAGGAGACACTAAATTTTTCGGGGGGACAAGGACAACATTTTGGACTTTATATAAATCGCCCACTGTCTGAGAGCCGTACACTCCGTTAAACGAATATAATCACATAGTTTTGTAGTGAAACATTGATAAAGGCAGGCATGTAGTCCCAGTTTGCAAGTATGTTTTAATTGTTATCTACATTCACAAAGTAATTAGACCAAATGTAAAAAAACATGTTTTTGACTCTTACATCTTCATGCACCAAGTAAACAAAGGTGGGACGAAAAAAGGAAGAATAAACTGAATGCTCTTCGCGACATTCCTAAACCTCAAAATGCAATTGGACTAATATTGAGGTGTATTGGAGACAGGCTGCAGGCACATAGAGTTGTAGGAGCAGAGAAATGTCCTCTTTCTAAAAGTGACACATCTAAATTAATAATGTGAAATCCATCCTTACTAGTAAAGAGGATTTATCGTTGCCATTCAAACGATATAAAACATGACACAGCTACTCCTTTCTAACCAGGCCAGGAATTACAGCTTAAAAGAGTGTATTAAGGAATTCCCAATGTTAATCTACAAGAGGAGTAGGCCTCACAGTAGGGGAAAATGTATGTAGGGGTTTTTCACTACAAGGACATGCAAAATTAAAAGTACATGCCCTACCTTTTAGTAACATAGCACCCTGCCCTATGGGCTACCTAGGGTCCATCTTAGGGGTTACTTATGTGTAATAAAAGGGAAGTTTAAGGCTTGGCAAGGGGTTTTTAATGCCAAGTCGACATGGCAGTAAAACAGCACACACAGGCTCTGCAGTGGCAGGCCTGAGACATGTTTAAAAGTCTACTTGTGTGGGTGGCACAATCAGTACTGCAGGCCCTGGGTATATGGTATAACACTGTACAAGGTACTTACAAGTAAATTAAATATGCCAATTGTGTATACACCAATGTTACCATGTTTAGGGGAGAAGCACATGAACTTTAGCACTGATCAGAAGTGGCAAAATGCTCAGAGTCCCAAGGTCAACAAAAAGAATCAGCAAAAGAGGAGGTAAGCTGGCAAAATGTTTGGGGTAGACCACCCTAAGGCTGGTAGGTCTAATGGTATGGTATAGGATTCTGTGTGTCTGTTGGAGCATTGAAGTCAGTCGGATCCCTTCTGAAAGCCCCTGGTTTAGCAGGGCACAATGAGGAGAGCAAGAATAGTTTCTCAAACACTGGAAGCTTATCGCCTGCATTCCTGTGGCTAGAGAGCGAAGAAACCCTTAATGCATCTATGAGAAGCGTTATTGCAGATGGATGATATGAGTGTAGAGGGTACTCAAACCACATTATCTTGCACAAAAATATAAGAAGCCCTATGAGATGAATATCCAATAAGAATTAGCCTCGTGTGGGATGCTCACAAAAATGAGATATACAGTGTTTGTGTGGAAGAGAGATGCTTACCAATCAAAAAGTTTGTTGTGCGAGACACATATGAGATGCTCACAGACGATAGGTATAGTGAGATATGCAGAATGAGGTGTGTGGCAAAGCTCAGATGTGAGGTGTTAGTGATGAACACCAGAAAAATAGTGTTTGTGTGTGAAGCTTACAAATGAATACAGTGGGTGGAAGGTCACAAATGAGTAGTGCGTGGGATGCACTAAAGCAGTGATACTCAAAGTAAACCCGCGGGCTGCATATGGCCCTCCTGACCTTTACATACGGCCCTCCTGACCTTTACATGCGGCCCCGTGGTCAACAGCAGCACTGGGCTGCTGTTTACCCAACTCAACACTAACCTTGAAAAGATGTTAAATAAACAAGCAAGCCTTTATTTAAAAGTTAGTTAAAGGAAGGAAGTAGCTAGGGTGTCCTACACTGCTTAACTTTAAAAAACACATTCGGTTTTACAGACATCTTGCAGTAAACGTTTAATAGTATGATAAAGTCTATTACAAATTCAAA
This sequence comes from Calotriton arnoldi, assembly GCA_963921515.1. Classification (NCBI taxonomy): domain Eukaryota; kingdom Metazoa; phylum Chordata; class Amphibia; order Caudata; family Salamandridae; genus Calotriton; species Calotriton arnoldi. The sequence goes on along the minus strand of CAWUFW010016669.1, from coordinate 30,815 downwards.
AAGTGTATTTCATTAACATGCAGAACCGTTCCACTTTAGTACATAAGAATATATCAGTGCAATGAGAAGGTTTTTCTTTTTAAAGTGATAGTTATCAAACATGGATTTAGAAAAATTCCTTCTTCCCTCTCACCCTGACAACAATGCCAATAGTGAACAAAGAGGCAAGTCAGTTGTTATGTGCACTCTTTGGGTGGCCTGGGTTTCTTTTATGCATAAACAACATTAGAGTTTAGTAAATCAAACACAGGAGAAGGATTTGTATAGCACACATCCTGAAGTCATGTTTTTCGAGGTCCTCTTATATGTGATAATGAAGAAAAAAAAGGGAAAGTCTAATAAAACAATTGTCTAGGATCACTCAATTTGGTTAAGTGGAGAAGCCGGTATTAACCCCAAGTTTTTGTTTTCACATTGTGCATTTCAGATACTATGCTTTGTTTACTCTACACCCACATTACCGCCAACTCCTCTCACCCCAAACCCTTGATCTCCACCCTGCTGACTTCAATGCGGCTCTCGTTCACATCACAGACCAAGCTTTGTGGCCCCTGGGAAAATGTTTGCGAGTACTCGAGTACCCCTGCACTAAAGCACAAAAACTTTGTTATATGGGATACTCACAAAAACTATAAAATGCTCAAAACTAGCAAATATGCCTCGTGCTAGGATTATTCAAGCCAAAATATTGAGCATTGAATTGAAACAATGATTGAAGGCGTGGAGGCCTTGCTCAAGACTGTGATGATTTATTTACAAGTGGCATTTGGAGAGTTGTGTATTAACAGTGAAATATTCTTTGGGGAATAGTTATTGCTACCAAGAAAAGGAGTGACCTGGTTTGGTAGCTCTTATACGGATTTCATTTTCTCAAAGTGTATGTATTGTTGGTGAATTTGCTTTTATGTTAGGAAGAGCAGAGGAAAAACACACCCTTTGTGTGATAACATTGACAATATTGGGACGTGAGGGGGAGGATTATTGGTGCCTGGCCTCTTTGATGACAATATTTGCCCAAAGGTTACAGAATTTAGAGATGAATGTTTTGATTGCCTGGAGAAGCTTGAGTGAAGATGCCCTTGATCTGGTAGAATGGAAAACATTGAGCCATGGAGGTGTTACTGATTCACTATGCCAATGTGAAACACTATATCCCATATTTTATGGAATAGTGTATTATAGATACAACCAAATAACTTCCCATTTGTGGCTGCAGTACTTGATAGCCTCGTGTATTTAACCACCTCTTTGTAGAACTGTGTGTGCAGCACTTAGGCTGATGATTTGTGTCTTGTGTGACAAATAATGTACATCAAGTTTACTATGAGTAAATACCACACAGCAAACACAAGGAGATGATGGACGGAGCGCTGAAACTTTTCAGACACTCACCCCCAGTCACAGATCTGGGTTGAATCCATCATCGTTCTTTAGCTCACTTCGCCACCCCAGTTCAGACACAGCTATATGCAAATCAGTCTTGACCCTGTGCCTCATGGAAACAGTCCAGCCCGAACTGCCAAGCCATATCTTCCCTGGACCGGAAACAAGCATCCTGGGACCGGTTTCGGGCTAACAGCCCTCATCAGCCAGGCTAGCTTGAATCCAGTGGCAAAGTGAGCAAGGGACCCTCATCTGGGCATACCACACACACACACATATATATATATTCACTGAAAAAACCATAGGTTTCAGGGACGTTATAGTTAGAAATGAGCATTTAAAAAACATTAGAAATTCACTGAAAAAAACACAGGTTTCAGGGACGTTATAGTTAGATGGACATTTCACTCGTACAAAACCAGAGAAATTCGGCCGTTATAGTTAGTTGAGCTAACTATAACTCGCGCCCCCGCAATGCACTGCTGATGATGTCACATATTACATCATTCATGACATGGTCAGTGACATCACTGATGACATCACTGATGACATCTCAAATGACATCACTGATGACATCACTGATGACATCATCCAGTGACCGTGTGTTTCTGTAAAGTTTAAATATGTTTTATATATATATATGTGCCAAGGTGTATTGAAGAATGAATGGGTGTATAAGTGTATGAATGGAGGATTTAGTAGGTGCGTGACTTACTGTATAAGTGAGTGATTAAAAGTGTCTTACTGAATGCATGGGTTAGTGACTAAACTGTGTGAATGTCTGTATCAGTCTGTCAGTTGGTGTGTAAGTGGCTGCATGCGTTGGTGAGTAGCTACATGAGTGTCTATATGGGTTATTGATTGGTTGTCTGATTATCTGTATGGGGGCCTGAGTGTCTGTGTGGGTGGGTGGGGGGTGTGACTGTGCATAGATGTGTGAGTGGGTGATTCACTGGGTGTATGGGTTCAAGAGTGCATCTGTGAAGGGCTGTATGGGTGGGTGACTGTGTGTAAGGGTGTGTTGGTGAGTGTTTAGATGTCTCAGTGGTACATGTGTGAGTAACTACATATGTGAAAGGCAGTATATGTGAGTGTTGGAGTATATAAATGATTATATGTGAGAGTGAGTGATTGTGAGAGTGGCTGTATGGATGAGTGTGTGCTTGTATCAGTGATTGTATAAGAGAGTAATTATGTGTTAGTTTCTGTATGAATGAGTGAGGTGGTGTGTGTATAACTGTGTACGTGAGTAAATGGGAGTATGATTGATTCTTTGCATGACTGACTAGGTGTGTGAGTAACTATGGATGAGTGGCGATGTGTGAGTGTCTGGATAGGTGTATGAGTGCATATGATAGTGCTGTATTGATGAGTGACTGCATGTATGAGTGACTATGGGTGAATGAGTGGATGTGTGTGTAAACCTAGGAATCAGTGAGTGGGTATATGGTAACTGGTATTGGTGTGTCTATGGTTTCGAAAATGGTAGTCTGTATTTTAGAGTGGGTGTACCAAAGGGTATATTAGGGTGTGAGGAGGTGCATCAGATTATCACGTGGATGCTGTCATCAGTGATGTCATCAGTGATGTCATTTGAGATGTTATCAGTGATGTCATCAGTGATGTCACTGACCATGTCATGAATTATGTAATATGTGACGTCATCAGCAGTGCATTGCGGGGGCGCGAGTTATAGTTAGCTCAACTAACTATAACGGCCAAATTTCTCTGGTTTTGTACGAGTGAATTGTCCAACTAATGTGCAGGTAACCTTTGTAAAGACGGTAATGAGCAGTAAAGAAGGTGCTGGGACTCATGTTTGCAATTGGGAAAATTGAGAGTGTAACTCAAACATGGAGTCAGGGGTTAAGGCCAGCTGGACACGGTTATAAGAATGGCTTCTGGTATTGGAATGCAAGGTGCATCCGGCTCCACCACCAAACAGTGTAGGTGTGCCAGGCTTCAAGTGTTTAGTATACCCATTTCACTGGCGTTTGGGACTTTCCATGTGAGTGACCTATCAGCCCAAACTTAAGATGACAAACGGGTCAGGTGCTGTCATAGTCAGGGACAAGCACCTGGGATTGGATGAGCCTACTCTGCAAGAAAGATAGAAAAATATCTATCAAAAGGTTGTTGCAAGAAAAGAGATGAGATAGACAGCACATACAGACTTCTTTGAGGAATTAACAAGAGTATGGAATGAGGGGTACCTTTTGCACGTGTAGGTGGGACACCATAGAACAAGGTGGCAGCAGCTGTTAAAAAGATGGTTGTCAGTCACTTTATAACCTATTAATATCATATGAGTGGCGACAACGGTGGCCACCTAGAGTTTGACAGATAGCACCATTTGGAAAATAAGGAGAAGGGAAGGCTCCATTGGAACCTAACCAACTAGCTTGGGGAGGGACAGAACAAGAAAGACGAAGGGAAAAATGCAATGAGAGGGTGGTCAGGGATGGCTGTTGATGCGATGGAATTATGATATAACACAAAAGTATTTAGCAAAGCACGTACCGCCGGTTAATTTCCTCTTTTGTTTTCTACTTCCTAGAGGGGAAATAATGTGGGACATCTGGCACTTCTTGCCTATGGTGGCGGAGCAAACTGACACAAAATATTAGGAATATGGAATTAGTACTTGAATCCATGACATTTAAATGGTTTGGGGAATAAAGGGTTGTGATGGTGGAATTTTGAGTAACATTTCAGCTATGCTGGCGCACAACCCTCACATCTATATTGTTCATCTGGAGGGTGGTGATAATCTCTCCGCTCTGTTTTGGGGCTGTACTTACAACGCAACCCTAGGTGAGTTAGAGCCATCACAGAAGGATTATGTGCAGGCGGTGACAGATCTGAGTGGGTACTGGCAAGTGACTATGATCACCTTAGACGCTGAACTAGAAGGAACTGCTTCGGGACAGAGCTCGTAGCCCGGAAAGATTTAGTTCGGAAGTGTCACAGTCACCCTGTAAAGGGTGGGGTGTGGGTGAAAGGTTTAAGCACAGTATACTGGCACGTGACCAGTGACCCTGAAGTGTACACAAGGTTCCGGCTGTGGTGCTTCACCCAGAAGAACTAAAGTCAAATTAGAACAAAGGGCAGTGACAAAATCTTGCCCCAGAAAGTAATAGTTAAAGCTGGAAGTGCACAAAAACTTCTTTGGGACTGGTAGCAAATGTTGGCCCAGAAGTGAAAAGATAAATGTTATGTCGCAAATAAAATGTAGCGTGGCTGGAAAAAAGGGCACTCTCACTGGTGTGCCTGGGCAGGGCTTGAAGCCAGGGGTGCAGGAGACACTAAATTTTTCGGGGGGACAAGGACAACATTTTGGACTTTATATAAATCGCCCACTGTCTGAGAGCCGTACACTCCGTTAAACGAATATAATCACATAGTTTTGTAGTGAAACATTGATAAAGGCAGGCATGTAGTCCCAGTTTTCAAGTATGTTTTAATTGTTATCTACATTCACAGAGTAATTAGACCAAATGTAAAAAAACATGTTTTTGACTCTTACATCTTCATGCACCAAGTAAACAAAGGTGGGACGAAAAAGGAAGAATAAACTGAATGCTCTTCGCGACATTCCTAAACCTCAAAATGCAATTGGACTAATATTGAGGTGTATTGGAGACAGGCTGCAGGCACACAGAGTTGTAGGAGCAGAGAAATGTCCTCTTTCTAAAAGTGACACATCTAAAATAATAATGTGAAATCCATCCTTACTAGTAAAGAGGATTTATCGTTGCCATTCAAACGATATAAAACATGACACAGCTACTCCTTTCTAACCAGGCCAGGAATTACAGCTTAAAAGAGTGTATTAAGGAATTCCCAATGTTAATCTACAAGAGGAGTAGGCCTCACAGTAGGGGAAAATGTATGTAGGGGTTTTTCACTACAAGGACATGCAAAATTAAAAGTACATGCCCTACCTTTTAGTAACATAGCACCCTGCCCTATGGGCTACCTAGGGTCCATCTTAGGGGTTACTTATGTGTAATAAAAGGGAAGTTTAAGGCTTGGCAAGGGGTTTTTAATGCCAAGTCGACATGGCAGTAAAACAGCACACACAGGCTCTGCAGTGGCAGGCCTGAGACATGTTTAAAAGTCTACTTGTGTGGGTGGCACAATCAGTACTGCAGGCCCTGGGTATATGGTATAACACTGTACAAGGTACTTACAAGTAAATTAAATATGCCAATTGTGTATACACCAATGTTACCATGTTTAGGGGAGAAGCACATGAACTTTAGCACTGATCAGAAGTGGCAAAATGCTCAGAGTCCCAAGGTCAACAAAAAGAATCAGCAAAAGAGGAGGTAAGCTGGCAAAATGTTTGGGGTAGACCACCCTAAGGCTGGTAGGTCTAATGGTATGGTATAGGATTCTGTGTGTCTGTTGGAGCATTGAAGTCAGTCGGATCCCTTCTGAAAGCCCCTGGTTTAGCAGGGCACAATGAGGAGAGCAAGAATAGTTTCTCAAACACTGGAAGCTTATCGCCTGCATTCCTGTGGCTAGAGAGCGAAGAAACCCTTAATGCATCTATGAGAAGCGTTATTGCAGATGGATGATATGAGTGTAGAGGGTACTCAAACCACATTATCTTGCACAAAAATACAAGAAGCCCTATGAGATGAATATCCAATAAGAATTAGCCTCGTGTGGGATGCTCACAAAAATGAGATATACAGTGTTTGTGTGGAAGAGAGATGCTTACCAATCAAAAAAGTTTGTTGTGCGAGACACATATGAGATGCTCACAGACGATAGGTATAGTGAGATATGCAGAATGAGGTGTGTGGCAAAGCTCAGATGTGAGGTGTTAGTGATGAACACCAGAAAAATAGTGTTTGTGTGTGAAGCTTACAAATGAATACAGTGGGTGGAAGGTCACAAATGAGTAGTGCGTGGGATGCACTAAAGCAGTGATACTCAAAGTAAACCCGGGGGCTGCATGTGGCCCTCCTGACCTTTACATACGGCCCTCCTGACCTTTACATGCGGCCCCGTGGTCAACAGCAGCACTGGGCTGCTGTTTATCCAACTCAACACTAACATTGAAAAGATGTTAAATAAACATGCAAGCCTTTATTTAAAAGTTAGTTAAAGAAAGGAAGTAGCTAGAGTGTCCTACACTGCTTAACTTTAAAAAAACACATTCGGTTTTACAGACATCTTGCAGTAAACGTTTAATAGTATGATAAAGTCTATTACAAATTCAAAAAGTGTATTTCATTAACATGCAGAACCGTTCCACCTTAGTACACAAGATTATATCAGTGCAGTGAGAAGGTTTTCTTTTTAAAGTGATAGTTATCAAACATGAATTTAGAAAAATTCCTTCTTCCCTCTCACCCTGACAACAATGCCAATAGTGAACAAAGAGGCAAGTCAGTTGTTATGTGCACTCTTTGGGTGGCCTGGGTTTCTTTTATGCATAAACAACATTAGAGTTTAGTAAATCAAACACAGGAGAAGGATTTGTATAGCACACATCATGAAGTCATGTATTTCGAGGTCCTCTTATATGTGATAATGAAGAAAAAAGAGGGAAAGTCTAATAAAACAATTGTCTAGGATCACTCAATTTGGTTAAGTGGAGAAGCCGGTATTAACCCCAAGTTTTTGTTTTCACATTGTGCATTTCAGATACTATGGTTTGTTTCCTCTATACCCACATTACCGCCAACTCCTCTCACCCCAAACCCTTGATCTCCACCCTGCTGACTTCAATGCTGCCCTCGATCACATCACAGACCAAGCTTTGTGGCCCCTGGGAAAATGTTTGCGAGTACTCGAGTACCCCTGCACTAAAGCACAAAAACTTTGTTATATGGGATGCTCACAAAAACTATAAAATGCTCAAAACTAGCAAATATGCCTCGTGCTAGGATTATTCAAGCCAAAATATTGAGCATTGTATTGAAACAATGATTGAAGGCGTGGAGGCCTTGCTCAAGACTGTGATGATTTATTTACAAGTGGCATTTGGAGAGTTGCGTATTAACAGTGAAATATTCTTTGGGGAATAGTTATTGCTACCAAGAAAAGGAGTGACCTGGTTTGGTAGCTCTTATACGGACTTCATTTTCTCAAAGTGTATGTATTGTTGGTGTATTTGCTTTTATGTTAGGAAGAGCAGAGGAAAAACACACCCTTTGTGTGATAACATTGACAATATTGGGACGTGCGGGGAGGATTATTGGTGCCTGGCCTCTTTGATGACAATATTTGCCCAAAGGTTACAGAATTTAGAGATGAATGTTTTGATTGCTTGGAGAAGCTTGAGTGAAGATGCCCTTGATCTGGTAGAATGGAAAACATTGAGCCATGGAGGTGTTACTGATTCACTATGCCAATGTGAAACACTATATCCCATATTTTATGGAATAGTGTATTATAGATACAACCAAATAACTTCCCATTTGTGGCTGCAGTACTTGATGGCCTCGTGTATTTAACCACCTCTTTGTAGAACTGTGTGTGCAGCACTTAGGCTGATGATTTGTGTCTTGTGTGACAAATAATGTACATCAAGTTTACTATGAGTAAATACCACACAGCAAACACAAGGAGATGATGGACGGAGCGCTGAAACATTTCAGACACTCACCCCCAGTCACAGATCTGGGTTTAGTCCATCATCGTTCTTTAGCTCACTTCGCCACCCCAGTTCAGACACAGCTATATGCAAATCAGTCTTGACCCTGTGCCTCATGGAAACAGTCCAGCCCGAACTGCCAAGCCATATCTTCCCTGGACCGGAAACAAGCATCCTGGGACCGGTTTCGGGCTAACAGCCCTCATCAGCCAGGCTAGCTTGAATCCAGTGGCAAAGTGAGCAAGGGACCCACATCTGGGCATACCACACACACATATATATATATATATATATTCACTGAAAAAAATATAGGTTTCAGGGACGTTATAGTTAGAAATTAGCATTTAAAAAACATTAGAAATTCACTGAAAAAAACACAGGTTTCAGGGACGTTATAGTTAGATGGACATTTCACTCGTACAAAACCAGAGAAATTCGACCGTTATAGTTAGTTGAGCTAACTATAACTCGCGTCCCTGCAATGCACTGCTGATGATGTCACATATTACATCAATCATGACATGGTCAGCGACATCACTGATGACATCACTGATGACATCTCAAATGACATCACTGATGACATCACTGATGACATCATCCAGTGACTGTGTGTTTCTGTAAAGTTTAAATATGTTTTATATATATATATGCCAAGGTGTATTGAAGAATGAATGGGTGTATAAGTGTATGAATGGAGGATTTAGTAGGTGCGTGACTTACTGTATAAGTGAGTGATTAAAAGTGTCTTACTGAATGCATGGGTTAGTGTCTAAACTGTGTGAATGTCTGTATCAGTCTGTCAGTTGGTGTGTAAGTGGCTGCATGCGTTGGTGAGTAGCTACATGAGTGTCTATATGGGTTATTGATTGGTTGTCTGATTATCTGTATGGGGGCCTGAGTGTCTGTGTGGGTGGGTGGGGGGTGTGACTGTGCATAGATGTGTGAGTGGGTGATTCACTGGGTGTATGGGTTCAAGAGTGCATCTGTGAAGGGCTGTATGGTGGGTGAGTGTATGTATGGATGTGTTGGTGAGTTAATGGATGTCTCAGTGGTACATAGGTGAGTAACTACATATGTGAAAGGCAGTATATGTGAGTGTTGGAGTATATAAATGACTATATGTGAGAGTGAGTGATTGTGAGAGTGGCTGTATGGATGAGTGTGTGCTTGTATCAGTGATTGTATAAGAGAGTAATTATGTGTTAGTTTCTGTATGAATGAGTGAGGTGGTGTGTGTATAACTGTGTACGTGAGTAAATGGGAGTATGATTGATTCTTTGCATGACTGACTAGGTGTGTGAGTAACTATGGATGAGTGGCGATGTGTGAGTGTCTGGATAGGTGTATGAGTGCATATGATAGTGCTGTATTGATGAGTGACTGCATGTATGAGTGACTGTATGGGTGAATGAGTGGATGTGTGTGTAAACCTAGGAATCAGTGAGTGGGTATATGGTAACTGGTATTGGTGTGTCTATGGTTTCGAAAATGGTAGTCTGTATTTTAGAGTGGGTGTACCAAAGGGTATATTAGGGTGTGAGGAGGTGCATCAGATTATCACGTGGATGCTGTCATCAGTGATGTCATCAGTGATGTCATTTGAGATGTTATCAGTGATGTCATCAGTGATGTCACTGACCATGTCATAAATTATGTAATATGTGACGTCATCAGCAGTGCATTGCGGGGGCGCGAGTTATAGTTAGCTCAACTAACTATAACGGCCAAATTTCTCTGGTTTTGTACGAGTGAATTGTCCAACTAATGTGCAGGTAACCTTTGTAAAGACGGTAATGAGCAGTAAAGAAGGTGCTGGGACTCATGTTTGCAATTGGGAAAATTGAGAGTGTAACTCAAACATGGAGTCAGGGGTTAAGGCCAGCTGGACACGGTTATAAGAATGGCTTCTGGTATTGGAATGCAAGGTGCATCCGGCTCCACCACCAAACAGTGTAGGTGTGCCAGGCTTCAAGTGTTTAGTATACCCATTTCACTGGCGTTTGGGACTTTCCATGTGAGTGACCTATCAGCCCAAACTTAAGATGACAAACATGTCAGGTGCTGTCATAGTCAGGGACAAGCACCTGGGATTGGATGAGCCTACTCTGCAAGAAAGATAGAAAAATATCTATCAAAAGGTTGTTGCAAGAAAGGAGATGAGATAGACAGCACATACAGACTTCTTTGAGGAATTAACAAGAGTATGGAATGAGGGGTACCTTTTGCACGTGTAGGTGGGACACCATAGAACAAGGTGGCAGCAGCTGTTAAAAAGATGGTTGTCAGTCACTTTATAACCTATTAATATCATATGAGTGGCGACAATGGTGGCCACCTAGAGTTTGACAGATAGCACCATTTGGAAAATAAGGAGAAGGGAAGGCTCCATTGGAACCTAACCAACTAGCTTGGGGAGGGACAGAACAAGAAAGAAGAAGGGAAAAATGCAATGAGAGGGTGGTCAGGGATGGCTGTTGATGCGATGGAATTATGATATAACACAAAAGTATTTAGCAAAGCACGTACCGCCGGTTAATTTCCTCTTTTGTTTTCTACTTCCTAGAGGGGAAATAATGTGGGACATCTGGCACTTCTTGCCTATGGTGGCGGAGCAAACTGACACAAAATATTAGGAATATGGAATTTTGTACTTGAATCCATGACATTTAAATGGTTTGGGGAATAAAGGGTTGTGATGGTGGAATTTTGAGTAACATTTCAGCTATGCTGGCGCACAACCCTCACATCTATATTGTTCATCTGGAGGGTGGTGATAATCTCTCCGCTCTGTTTTGGGGCTGTACTTACAACGCAACCCTAGGTGAGTTAGAGCCATCACAGAAGGATTATGTGCAGGCGGTGACAGATCTGAGTGGGTACTGGCAAGTGACTATGATCACCTTAGACGCTGAACTAGAAGGAACTGCTTCGGGACAGAGCTCGTAGCCCGGAAAGATTTAGTTCGGAAGTGTCACAGTCACCCTGTAAAGGGTGGGGTGTGGGTGAAAGGTTTAAGCACAGTATACTGGCACGTGACCAGTGACCCTGAAGTGTACACAAAGTTCCGGCTGTGGTGCTTCACCCAGAAGAACTAAAGTCAAATTAGAACAAAGGGCAGTGACAAAATCTTGCCCCAGAAAGTAATAGTTAAAGCTGGAAGTGCACAAAAACTTCTTTGGGACTGGTAGCAAATGTTGGCCCAGAAGTGAAAAGATAAATGTTATGTCGCAAATAAAATGTAGCGTGGCTGGAAAAAAGGGCACTCTCACTGGTGTGCCTGGGCAGGGCTTGAAGCCAGGGGTGCAGGAGACACTAAATTTTTAGGGGGACAAGGACAACATTTTGGACTTTATATAAATCGCCCACTGTCTGAGAGCCGTACACTCCGTTAAACGAATATAATCACATAGTTTTGTAGTGAAACATTGATAAAGGCAGGCATGTAGTCCCAGTTTGCAAGTATGTTTTAATTGTTATCTACATTCACAAAGTAATTAGACCAAATGTAAAAAAACATGTTTTTGACTCTTACATCTTCATGCACCAAGTAAACAAAGGTGGGACGAAAAAAGGAAGAATAAACTGAATGCTCTTCGCGACATTCCTAAACCTCAAAATGCAATTGGACTAATATTGAGGTGTATTGGAGACAGGCTGCAGGCACACAGAGTTGTAGGAGCAGAGAAATGTCCTCTTTCTAAAAGTGTCACATCTAAAATAATAATGTGAAATCCAACCTTACTAGTAAAGAGGATTTATCGTTGCCATTCAAACGATATAAAACATGACACAGCTACTCCTTTCTAACCAGGCCAGGAATTACAGCTTAAAAGAGTGTATTAAGGAATTCCCAATGTTAATCTACAAGAGGAGTAGGCCTCACAGTAGGGGAAAATGTATGTAGGGGTTTTTCACTACAAGGACATGCAAAATTAAAAGTACATGCCCTACCTTTTAGTAACATAGCACCCTGCCCTATGGGCTACCTAGGGTCCATCTTAGGGGTTACTTATGTGTAATAAAAGGGAAGTTTAAGGCTTGGCAAGGGGTTTTTAATGCCAAGTCGACATGGCAGTTAAACAGCACACACAGGCTCTGCAGTGGCAGGCCTGAGACATGTTTAAAAGTCTACTTGTGTGGGTGGCACAATCAGTACTGCAGGCCCTGGGTATATGGTATAACACTGTACAAGGTACTTACAAGTAAATTAAATATGCCAATTGTGTATACACCAATGTTACCATGTTTAGGGGAGAAGCACATGAACTTTAGCACTGATCAGAAGTGGCAAAATGCTCAGAGTCCCAAGGTCAACAAAAAGAATCAGCAAAAAGAGGAGGTAAGCTGGCAAAATGTTTGGGGTAGACCACCCTAAGGCTGGTAGGTCTAATGGTATGGTATAGGATTCTGTGTGTCTGTTGGAGCATTGAAGTCAGTCGGATCCCTTCTGAAAGCCCCTGGTTTAGCAGGGCACAATGAGGAGAGCAAGAATAGTTTCTCAAACACTGGAAGCTTATCGCCTGCATTCCTGTGGCTAGAGAGCGAAGAAACCCTTAATGCATCTATGAGAAGCGTTATTGCAGATGGATGATATGAGTGTAGAGGGTACTCAAACCACATTATCTTGCACAAAAATATAAGAAGCCCTATGAGATGAATATCCAATAAGAATTAGCCTCGTGTGGGATGCTCACAAAAATGAGATATACAGTGTTTGTGTGGAAGAGAGATGCTTACCAATCAAAAAAGTTTGTTGTGCGAGACACATATGAGATGCTCACAGACGATAGGTATAGTGAGATATGCAGAATGAGGTGTGTGGCAAAGCTCAGATGTGAGGTGTTAGTGATAAACACCAGAAAAATAGTGTTTGTGTGTGAAGCTTACAAATGAATACAGTGGGTGGAAGGTCACAAATGAGTAGTGCGTGGGATGCACTAAAGCAGTGATACTCAAAGTAAACCCGCGGGCTGCATATGGCCCTCCTGACCTTTACATACGGCCCTCCTGACCTTTACATGCGGCCCCGTGGTCAACAGCAGCACTGGGCTGCTGTTTATCCAACTCAACACTAACATTGAAAAGATGTTAAATAAACATGCAAGCCTTTATTTAAAAGTTAGTTAAAGGAAGGAAGTAGCTAGAGTGTCCTACACTGCTTAACTTTAAAAAAACACATTCGGTTTTACAGACATCTTGCAGTAAACGTTTAATAGTATGATAAAGTCTATTACAAATTCAAAAAGTGTATTTCATTAACATGCAGAACCGTTCCACCTTAGTACACAAGATTATATCAGTGCAATGAGAAGGTTTTTCTTTTTAAAGTGATAGTTATCAAACATGAATTTAGAAAAATTCCTTCTTCCCTCTCACCCTGACAACAATGCCAATAGTGAACAAAGAGGCAAGTCAGTTGTTATGTGCACTCTTTGGGTGGCCTGGGTTTCTTTTATGCATAAACAACATTAGAGTTTAGTAAATCAAACACAGGAGAAGGATTTGTATAGCACACATCATGAAGTCATGTATTTCGAGTAACCCTGGGCAAAGCACTACGCTACGCTCGCGTAGTTTGCGAAGTTTGCGCTACTTCGCACAACGCGAATTGCACGTAGCACAGTGCAAACACGCGTAGCGTAGTGCAGCGGTCATTTTTTGCTTGCTCGCGGTCCTCAACGTCAAGTTGGCGACCGCGAGCAAGCAAAATGACATCCCGGCGAGACTTTTTCCTCGTTCGCGATCAGCAACATCAGGTTGCCGATCGCGAGCGTGGAAAATAACACCCCGGCGAGATTCTCAACGCGGGGAGGTCAGGTTTCTCATTGCGAGTGGTCGCGTATGCTCGCGACCGCTCGCGATGAGAAACTACCAGTCCGCGATGAGAAAGCTGCCGCTCGAGTAAAAATCTACTCGAGCGGCAGTAAAAGACAGCTCGCACTGTGCAAGATGCCGTTTTCAATGATTGCACAGTGCGGACAAGCATCCGGCACTGTGCAATGATTGCGAACAGTGCACTACGCAGTTCGCGTAGTGCTACGCGTAGCTCGCGTAGTGCGAACTGCACTTTGCGTAGCTTCGCGTAGCGCTACTTCGCGAACTACGCCCAGGCTTAATTTCGAGGTCGTCTTATATGTGATAATGAAGAAAAAAGAGGGAAAGTCTAATAAAACAATTGTCTAGGATCACACAATTTGGTTAAGTGGAGAAGCCGGTATTAATCCCAAGTTTTTGTTTTCACATTGTGCATTTCAGATACTATGCTTTGTTTCCTCTACACCCACATTACCGCCAACTCCTCTCACCCCAAACCCTTGATCTCCACCCTGCTGACTTCAATGCGGCCCTCTATCACATCACAGACCAAGCTTTGTGGCCCCTGGGAAAATGTTTGCGAGTACTCGAGTATCCCTGCACTAAAGCACAAAAACTTTGTTATATGGGATGCCCACAAAAACTATAAAATGCTCAAAACTAGCAAATATTCCTCGTGCTAGGATTATTCAAGCCAAAATATTGAGCATTGTATTGAAACAATGATTGAAGGCGTGGAGGCCTTGCTCAAGACTGTGATGATTTATTTACAAGTGGCATTTGGAGAGTTGCGTATTAACAGTGAAATAATCTTTGGGGAATAGTTATTGCTACCAAGAAAAGGAGTGACCTGGTTTGGTAGCTCTTATACGGATTTCATTTTCTCAAAGTGTATGTATTGTTGGTGTATTTGCTTTTATGTTAGGAAGAGCAGAGGAAAAACACACCCTTTGTGTGATAACATTGACATTATTGGGACGTGTGGGGGAGGATTATTGGTGCCTGGCCTCTTTGATGACAATATTTGCCCAAAGGTTACAGAATTTAGAGATGAATGTTTTGATTGCTTGGAGAAGCTTGAGTGAAGATGCCCTTGATCTGGTAGAATGGAAAACATTGAGCCATGGAGGTGTTACTGATTCACTATGCCAATGTGAAACACTATATCCCATATTTTATGGAATAGTGTATTATAGATACAACCAAATAACTTCCCATTTGTGGCTGCAGTACTTGATGGCCTCGTGTATTTAACCACCTCTTTGTAGAACTGTGTGTGCAGCACTTAGGCTGATGATTTGTGTCTTGTGTGACAAATAATGTACATCAAGTTTACTATGATTAAATACCACACAGCAAACACAAGGAGATGAATGAATGAATGAATGAAATAACACTTCTAAAGCGCGTAGCTACCCGAAGGCATCCCAGCGCTGAACGATTCATAGAGGTGAAAGGGACACCTAGGGGAAAAGCCATGTCTTTAGGAGTTTGCGGAAGGCCAGATGATTAGGTTCCTTCCGCAGGGGCAGAGGGAGTGTGTTCCAGAGCCTGGCGGCATTATAGGAAAATAACCGTCCGCCACTTCTGGCCTTTTTGATCCTGGGAACAACTGCTAAGGAAAGATCATCTGAACGCAGATGCCTATTGGCTCGATAGGGCTGAATCAAGGAAAGATTGATTGGAGGACCATTCCCTCCAAGCGACCTGTGAGCAATACACAGGGCCTTGAAGCGGATTCTCTCCTGAATAGGAGGCCAATGAAGGGACCGCAAAGCGGGCCTTGCCGACTGACGGGACGGGATCCCCATGAGCATTCTTGCAGCACAATTCTGCACAATCTGAAGCTTTACAGTTACAGAACTTGGCGCACCTAAATATAGGGCGTTACCATAGTCCATCCGTGACAAGACAAGTGCCTGAACCATCAGTTTTCTGGCCCGGAAGGGAAGAAGAAGAAGCACTTTACGGAGCATCCTAAGGATGCCGTAACACGAGGCTGCAACCTTCCTAGCCTGAACTTTAAAACTGAAGTCCTGATCCAACCAGACTCCCAGACTCTTTATTTCAGTCTTAGGGGCAGGAGGTGGGCCCATGCAGGCTGGCCACATAGTACTAGCTTTAAAATTTATATGATCTCCAAGAACCATGAGCTCAGTCTTGTCACCATTCAATTTCAAATGGGACAGGTTCATCCACTTGGCGATTTCCTCGAGGCAAGGGCGAAGGCCCTTGGACCCCTGGTCGGAACTGTTCAGAGCCACAACCAGCTGAGTGTCATCAGCATAAGTAACTATGTGGACCCCAAAAGGAAGTACAATATCCGCCAACGGGGCCATATAGGCATTAAAAAGATGATGGACGGAGTGCTGAAACTTTTCAGACACTCACCCCCAGTCACAGATCTGGGTTGAATCCATCATTGTTCTTTAGCTCACTTCGGCACCCCAGTTCAGACACAGCTATATGCAAATCAGTCTTGACCCTGTGCCTCATGGAAACAGTCCAGCCCGAACTGCCAAGCCATGTCTTCCCTGGACCGGAAACAAGCATCCTGGGACCAGTTTCGGGCTAACAGCCCTCATCAGCCAGGCTAGCTTGAATCCAGTGGCAAAGTGAGCAAGGGACCCACGTCTGTGCATACCACACAAACACACACATATATATATTCACTGAAAAAACCATAGGTTTCAGGGACGTTATAGTTAGAAATTAGCATTTAAAAAACATTAGAAATTCACTGAAAAAACCACAGGTTTCAGGGACGTTATAGGTAGTTCGACATTTCACTCGTACAAAACCAGAGAAATTCGGCCGTTATAGTTAGTTGAGCTAACTATAACTCGTGCCCCCGCAATGCACTGCTGATGATGTCACATATTACATCATTCATGACATGGTCAGTGACATCACTGATGACATCACTGATGACATCTCAAATGACATCACTGATTACATCACTGATGACATCATCCAGTGACTATGTGTTTCTGTAAAGTTTAAATATGTTTTATATATATATATGCCAAGGTGTATTGAAGAATGAGTGGGTGTATAAGTGTTTGAATGGAGGATTTAGTAGGTGTGTGACTGACTGTATAAGTGAGTGATTAAAAGTGTCTTACTGAATGCATGGGTTAGTGACTAAACTGTGTGAATGTCTGTATCAGTCTGTCAGTTGGTGTGTAAGCGGCTGCATGGGTGGTGAGTAGCAACATGAGTGTCTATAGGGGTAATTGATTGGTTGTCTGAGTATCTGTATGGGTGCCTGAGTGTCTGTGTGGGTGGGTGGGGGGTTTGTGACTCTGTGCATAGATGTGTGAGTGGGTGATTCACTGGGTGTATGGGTTCAAGAGTGCATCTGTGAAGGGCTGTATGGGTGGGTGACTGTGTGTAAGGGTGTGTTGGTGAGTGTTTAGATGTCTCAGTGGTACATGTGTGAGTAACTACATATGTGAAAGGCAGTATATGTGAGTGTTGGAGTATATAAATGACTATATGTGAGAGTGAGTGATTGTGAGAGTGGCTGTATGGATGAGTGTGTGCTTGTATCAGTGATTGTATAAGAGAGTAATTATGTGTTAGTTTCTGTAGGAATGAGTGAGGTGGTGTGTGTATAACTGTGTACGTGAGTAAATGGGAGTGTGACTGATTCTTTGCATGACTGACTAGGTGTGTGAGTAACTATGGATGAGTGGCAGTGTGTGAGTGTCTGTATAGGAGTATGAGTGCATATGATAGTGCTGTATTGATGAGTGACTGCATGTATGAGTGACTGTATGGGTGAATGAGTGGATGTGTGTGTAAACCTAGGAATCAGTGAGTGGGTATATAGTAACTGGTGTTGGTGTGTCTATGGTTTTGAAAATGGTAGTCTGTATTTTTAGAGTGGGTGTATCAAAGGGTATATTAGGGTGTGAGGAGGTGCATCAGATTATCACGTGGATGATGTCATCTGAGATGTCATCAGTGATGTCATTTGAGATGTCATCAGTGATGTCATCAATGATGTCACTGACCATGTCATGAATTATGTAATATGTGACATCATCAGCAGTGGATTGCGGGGGCGCGAGTTATAGTTAGCTCAACTAACTATAACGGCCAAATTTCTCTGGTTTTGTACGAGTGAAATGTCCAACTAACTATAACGTCCCTGAAACCTGTGCTTTTTTTCAGTGAATTTCTAAGGTTTTTAAATGCTAATTTCTAACTATAACGTCCCTGAAACCTATGGTTTTTCAGTAAATTTCAAAGGTTTTTTAAATGCTAATTTCTAACTATAACGTCCCTGAAACCTATGGTTTTTTCAGTGAATTTCTAAGGTTTTTAAATGCTAATCCCTAACTATAACGTCCCTGAAACCTATGGTTTTTTCAGTGAATTTCAAAGGTTTTTAAATGCTAATTTCTAACTATGCCTACAGAGGTAGGACATGTGCAGAAAGAGGAAGAAAGACGCAGAAAGAAGCAAGAGAAATGCAGAAAGAGGCAACAGAAGTCTAGAAAGACGAAGAAAAGTACAGAAAGAAGCAAGAGATATGCAGAAAGAACCAACAGAGGTGCAGAAACAGACCTTGTGGCAAAGTCATCCTGTGCCCCCAACTTTTTGCTGACTGGTACTGGTGGTAACTGACTCTGACTAACCAGGCCCGGAGCCAGTGCTATGCTGAAAGACACTTAGAATACAGTGAAAACACCTACATACACTAGGGTACACTATGGGTTGGGGTACCCCTGTGATTGGCATGACCTCTCCTGTAAGGCCCTAGTACATAATAGGGCAGGGGGATTAAAACTACCTCTAACTCAGAGGTGCAGAAAGAGGCAAGAGAAGTGCAGAAAGAAGCAACAGAGGTACAGAAATAGGCAAGAGTGGTGCAGAAAGAGGGAAGAGAGGTGTAGAAAGAGGCAGGAGAGGTGCAGAAAGAAGCAACAGAGGTGCCGAAAGAGGCAAGAGAGGTGCAGAAAGAAGCAAGTGAAGTGCATAAAGAGGCAACAGAGGTGCAGAAAGACGCAAGAGAGGTGCAGAAGCAAGCAAGAGAAGTGCAGAAAGAGGCAAGAGAATTGCTGAAAGAAGCAACAGAGGTTTAGAAAGAACCAAGAGAAGCACAAAAAGAGGCAAGTGAGGTGCAGAAAAAAGCAAGAGCAGTGCAGAAAGAACCAACAGAGGTGCAAAAAGAGGCAAGAGGGGTGCAGAAAGAGGTAGGAGAGGTGCACAAAGAGGCAAGAGAGGTACAGAAAGAGGCAGTCGGGGTGCAGAAAGAAGCAAGTGAGGTGGAGAAAGAGGCAGGAGAGGTGCAGAAAGAGGCAAGAGAGGTGCAGAAACAGGCAAGAGAAGTGCAGAAAGAGGCAAGAGAATTGCTGAAAGAAGCAACAGAGGTGTAGAAAGAAGCAAGAACAGTGCAGAAAGAAGCACTTGAGATGCAGAAACAGGCAAGAAAGGTACAGAAAGAGGGAAGACAAGTGCAGAAAGAGACAACAGGGGTGCAGAAAGAAGCAAGACAGGTGCAGAAAGAAGCATGGAAAGTGCAGAATGAAGCAACAGGGGTGCAGAAAGAGGCAAGGGAAGTGCAGAAAGAAGCAACAAAGGTGCAGAAGGAGGCAAGAGAACTGCAGAAAGAGGCAAGAGAGTTGCAGAAACAGGCAAATAAGGTACAGAAAGAGGGAACAGAGGTGCAGACAGAGGCAAGAGAGGTGCAGAAACAGGTAAAAGGGGTGCAGAAAGAGGCAAGAGGGGTGCAGAAAGAGGGAACAGGTGGGCAGACTGAGGCAAGAGAGGTGCAGAAAGAGGGAAGAGGGGTGCAGAAAAAGGCAAGAGGGATGCAGAAATTTGGAACAGAGGTGCAGGAAGAAGCCAGAGCATTGCAGAAAGAACCAACAGAGGTGCAGAAAGAGACAAGTGGGGTGTAGAAAGAGGCAAGTGAAGTGCAGAACGAAGCAAAAGCGGTGCAGAAAGAACCAACAGAGGTGGAAAAAGAGGCAAGAGGGGTGCAGAAAGGGTTAGGAGAGGTGCACAAAGAGGCAAGAGGGGTACAGGAAGAGGCAGGAGGGGTGCAGAAAGAGGAAGAGAACTGCAGAAAGAAGCAACAGAGGTGCTGAAAGAGGCACAAAGGGTGCAGAAAGAGACAAGACAGGTGAAGAAAGAAGGAACAGAGGTACAGAAAGAGGCAAGAGTGGTGCAGAAAGAGGAAAGAGAGGTGTAGAAAGAGAGTTGCACAAAGAGGGAAGAGGGGTGCAGAAACAGGCAAAAGGGGTGCAGAAAGAAGCAAGTGGGGTGTAGAAAGAGGCAAGAGAGGTGCAGAAAGAAGCAAGAGAGTTACAGAAAGAGGCAAGTGAAGTGCAGAAGGAGGCAAGAGAACTGCAGAAAGAGGCAATAGAGGTGCAGAAAGAGGCAAGTGAGGTGCATAAAAAAGCAAGATAAGTGCAGAAAGAAGCAACAGAAGTGCAGAAAGAGGGAACAGGGGTGGAGAGAGAGGCAAGAGGGGTGCAGAAAGAAGCAAGACAGGTGTAATGTAATGTAAATAGGTACTTATAAAGCGCACGGCTACTCCACAGAGTGTGCCGGCGCTCAAGGACCCCAAGACAGGCACCAGCACTATGTCGGAAAGAAAAACAGAAGGCTATTGCTGGAAAAGCCAAGTTTTTAGCTGCTTCCTAAAAGTAAGCAGATCCTGGACCTGTCTAAGGGACAATGGCAGACAATTCCATAAACGGGAGGCCAGCACTTGAAAGAAAAGAAACAAAAGAAGTGCAGAAAGAAGGAACAGAGGTGCAGAAAGAGGCAAAAAGGGTGCAGAAAGACATAAGAGGGGTACAGAAAAAGGCAAGAGAGGTGCAGAAAGAGGGAAGAAGGGTGCAGAAAGAGGCAAAAGGGGTACAGAAAGAAGCAAATGAGGTGCAGAAAGAGGCAACAGACGTGCAGAAAGAGGGAAGAGAGGTGCAGAAAGTAGAAGAGATTTGCAGAAAGAGGCAAGAGAAGTGCAGAAAAAGAAAGAAATGTGCAGAAAGAAGCAACAGAAATGCAGAAAGAGGCAAGAGAGGCGCAGAAGGAAGCTAGAGTGGCTTGCACACCATTAGTACCAATTTAACACCCACATTTAGCAATAAGTAACAGGTGACCATTCTAGGTTTGCAAAGGGCCTTCCACCACACTATAACACTTGTCGCTGCATTTTTGGTAACGTTTGAGCCGTTTGAGCTAGAAACAAGGCTTTTTTGGTTCAAATCTGCAGATTAGGGAGCAGATGATGAATTATGTGGCTAAAGCAGGAAATGTATAATTGTGCGAAAATCGGTGCAGCCAAACAGTCGCATAATTCCAGTGGCCCTGCTCATACCTCTGACTAGGTCCACAAGTGCTCCTCAGTGATTCCTTCTTTTTTTGTCTCACTGAGTTCATAGTTGAGCTTCTATGGAAACGAGGAAGACTAAACCTGACGTTACCACTCCACAACACAGACTACCATACCACATAATTACTCTCCATAACACATAATCCCACTCTACATAATTCCTATACACTAAATACCACATACTTTCTATCCACATAATTTCACTGCACAACATACCTCTTAATTCCACTACACACAACGTACATCCACTCCACTCCAAAAAACATTAGTAAAAAACTTTTACATTTACAACGCCAATAGCTCTAATTCTCGCAAATGTGAAACCTATTACATTGCAAACACTTCTTTAACTAGTAGTCGCGTTTGCAGAGTGGTGGAGAAAAGGTGCTGGGCCTCCAACCAGCGCTCAGGAATTCTGCTGCGTAGGACTTACAGGAGGTACCAGGAGGGCTTCTTGGCCTCCAAAGTCCCTCAGGAGTAAATTGGACTTCATCCCCCATCCCGTAGTCTGCCAGGAGGCGCTTTTGAAGAGTGGTGGAGAAAGGGGGGCATGGCCTCCGAAGACGTCTTAGCAATTCCACTGTGTGGGAGTTACTGGAGGTAACAAGAGTGGTAGTTGGCCCCCAAGGACATCCTTACTCTGTGTGCCAGAACCAAACCTTTGAACCTCACTCATTCTTTCATAGGCAACCAGTGCAGTTCCTTTAAACCTGCTGAATGTGGGCTCTCTTGGGAAGGTGTAATAGAAGCCTGGCAGTAGCATTCTGCACCAGCTGTAATCTCTTCAGGAGATAGGCAGGTAGGCCCCATTACAGAGAGTTAGCATAATCCAGCCTTGAGGTGATCATGGCCAGGATTACTGTTGTCTGCTGCGGGAGGGAGAGGAATTAGAGGACCTTTTATCATTTTTAGCAGGCCAAAGCAAGTGCCTACTACCCCTCCACCTGGGGGAAAAAAAAAGCGGTAGTATTGAATTTTACCCCAAGATTGCGCACTACAGAGGTAGGGGGAGGTGACGGAGGGAAATCCTTGGGCCAATGGTCACTGTCCCAGCTGTACAGGGGGACCCCAAAGAGCAGAATTTCTGTCTTGTTAGTATTACATTGGAGGCCACGATCGCACGTCCACTGAAACACAGACGTCAAGCAGGTCTGGAAGTTACACAGTGCATTAGGTGAATTTCTGTCAAGGGTGAGGGCCAGTTGTGTGTCATCTGCATAAGATTTTGTCTGTACTCCAAAGAATTCAATTATGGGTGCCAAAGGAGTCATATACACATTGAAAACAATATGGGGCTTAGTGCAGACCCCTGAGGGACCCCATAACCCAATGGTTTAGGATCAGAGGCAAATGGGACCATCCAGGCTGACTGGGACCTGTCTGTCAAAAAAGAACGGAGCCATGCCAAAGCAGAACCGCAGACACCTATGGCTTCGAGGTGCTGCTGGAGTTTCGAATGCGAGACTAGGTCAAAAGCCGCAGATAGATCAAGAAGGATCAGTGCCACCTGCTTCCCTTGATCTACCACTAGCCTAATTGTATCTGAGACCTCTAACAGTGTGGTCTCTGAGCTGAAGTCTGGGCGGAAGCCCAACTGGGTAGGGTGAAGAAACTCATTTTGTTCTCAAAAAGCAGAGAGCTGTTTGTTTACGAGGTTTACGAGGTTCTTTAAAATCTTGGTGAAGGATGGCAGCAGAGAAAGGGGACGGAAATTGGCAAGATTAGTCTTGTCTGCCAAGGGTTTGTTTAAAACAGGAATCAACTTGGCTTGCTTCCAATCACTGGGCACTGTGGCCAAACAAATCAACTGATTTAGAAGCTGGTTTAGAATAGGGTTGATGGCCGTACAATTGGTGGCAAGAATGTGAGTAGGACAGGGGTCAAGGCCTGAGCGAACTCCTCAAGTGAAATCAAGGCACATTCCTGTAGCAATTGCCCATGAGAGGGCACTATTTCTACCTGCAGTGCCGTGTGGTCACTGATCCTCATTAAGGCGGCGTCCGTGTGATGTAAAGCATCCACGATGGTTTGGATTTTAGTGTCAAAGGCTTTTGGGTGCATAAACATTTTGACGATTTTAAATATCTCCCCGGACTTGTTTTGAGACATGTCAATCTGATTTGTAAAAAAGTCAGGCTGAGCTTTCTTAATTGCACTATGGTAGATATTTTGAGCCTTCTTGTAGAGCACTTTGTCATTACTAAGGTAATGACGACTTCCAATCCCTTTTCATTTTCTTACAGTGCTTTCAAAGCACTTTAAGCTCCTCACTAACCCAAGGGGTTGACTGTCTTTTTCTTGAGGAATTAACATCGCTGTGTTTAATAGGTACAATGTGGTTAGCCTCCTGTGTAACCAAGGAGTCGACCGACTGACATCGACCTCCATGTTCTCCGTCATAGGTAGAGAGTGCTTGCTCAAAGCAAGACTAAACTCAGTAGAAGAGACAGTAGCCCAACTACGATGCAGGAGAGAACAGCGAAACCCGCATCCGTGAGGGTCGAGGTCTAGTGACCAATGGAATTGAATGAGAGCATGGTCGGACCAAGTCTGGGGACTCATGTCGAGTATCAAAATTTGAGTGTCATAAAAAATGGTGTCTAAGGTGTGACCCGCGATGTGAGTGTGCTGAGTCACAAACTGTAACATATCCCAAGATGATATATTCCCCAAAAGAAGTTGATCATGCGGATCAGAAGATGCATCCACATGTATATTAAGGTCCCCTAGAACCATGAAATTCTAGTATTTCAACATATACTTAACATATACTTTGAAAGGAACTCGTCCACGGAAGACAGAAACACCCCTGCATGCCCGGGGGGGGGGGGGGGCAATAGATCAGCATGCCAGCCAGGATTTTATTAGTGAACACACAGTGCAGGGATGTTTAGGGGGGCAAAACAGGTGCCCCCCAGGCCCCATAGCGGATGTGCAGGCGGGAAGGGGGGCCTGCTAGGGCCCCCCAAAGTCACTTTCCGACAGCCTTTCCATGTCGGAAAGGCTGACATGGAAAGGATGTGGGAAAGTGACATTATAATCCCGACGGCAGAGCTGAGGCTGGCTCCACCATCATCATGGGATTATGTTTGAAGAAAGTTCAGTCACACTTTTGCCTTTATGCTCTGTATTTGCTTTTCTGATTTAGTGTTTCAACTGCAATACTGCATGCTTACTGCACGAATGCGCTTGTGTCTTTCCTCCATCAGCGCAGTAGGTTTTCCACATTGTGATTCCTAAATCCCAAAAATGGTGGGCTTGACATCCATGGTCAAGATGATCCACTAGAGCCACCTGTGGTGGTTCATCACAACCTTCTACCTGACAGCGCACACTTTCAGGCTGACTGAACAGCAAAGTTCATCTCTAATCTTCTTCCCTGCTCACAGGACAGCGCTGATGGTAAGTAGAGCCCGCCCACCGGGTGCAATGCACCAGTGAGCCCATCAAACTAAGGAAGAATTTAAGAAGCAACCTCCCTCATCATACTTTAAAGTGAAAAATAAATCACACAGCATAAAACTCAGTCTAGTGTGCACTCCTTTATGGACCACAAATATTCTCAGTAATATGAGAGAGAAGAGGAAGAAGGGCCTCCTGAGGGGTACAGTCTCCATAATGACGTGGATGCATGTTTTCCCAATCAGTCTCAAAGGTGCTGAAACCTGTGGTGTCATGCTCGCAGTGAAGAGCAGACACTGATGCTAATAAAGAAAGACACTGGCACGCAGTATATTGGGTGTGTATATGTAAGACCCCGAGTGGTCTTACATGGCTTTATTTATACCCTTGGCTCTGCCCAGCCCTGAGGGTTCAGAGTGATACATATCTGGGTCACTGGGGCAGTCCATAGTGGCTGGGTGACTCACTGCATCCCTTCCCCACTTTACTCTGGCTCTCTCGACTGTGTCTGGCATACAAAGTCATTTAGTCTTTGACTGGGTTGGGGATTGGGGCGCAGGTGATAGTGTTGGCTCTGGGGAATACTGATCAGCTCATCTTGGCTTATGTTGCCCTCTGGTCTATCAACTGCATTCTCTGATAACTATGATCCGGTGACTCCTCTCACTCTGGTTGTTGGCTATTAACCCCTTAACTGCTGGGCCTTTTCCCCCCCAGTGCTGAGCCCTTTTTTGGCTATTTGGGGTAGTTCGCACTTAGGCCCCTGTAACTTTTTGACCACATAAGGTATCCACGCCAAATTTGCGTCCTTTTCTTCCAACATCATGGAGATTCTAAAGGTACCCAGGGTTTGTGGATTCCCCTGGAGGGGTCCCAGAAATTAGCCAAAATACAGCTACATTTTGTTTTTTTTGGGAAAAATGGGAAAAAAGGGCTGCAAATGAAAGCGTCTTGGTTTTTCCCTGCAAATGGTATCAAAAAAGGGTTTGTGGGGCTGAAAATCACCATTTTCCCAGCTTTTAGGGAATGACAGACTTTTGTCAGAAAACCAACATTTTTTACACAGTTTTGGTATTTTTCTGCGTGGATCCACAAATTTCCACCCACCCCGCGTTCCCCAAAGTCTTCCGAGAAAAATGATACCTCACTTGTGTGGGTCGGCCTAGTGCCTCCCACCAGGTTCTGTTACCCAGAATCCCTTGCAAACCTAAAAAATTGTCAAAAAAAACACATTTTCCCCACATTTCTGTGGTGGAAAGTTCTGGAATCTGCGTGGATCCACAAATTTCCACCCACCCCGCGTTCCCCAAAGTCTTCCGAGAAAAATGATACCTCACTTGTGTGGGTCGGCCTAGTGCCCGCGACAGGAACCGGCGCAAAACGCAACGTGGACACGCCTCAATTTCGCAGTGAAAAATGACCCTTTTTTGGCAAAGGGCATAGCTGTAGTTTTTGAACCATAGCTCTGCCGGCACCTAGGGAAACCTAGCAAACCTATACATTTTTGAAAACTAGACACACAGGGGAATCCAGGATGGGGTGACTTGACTGCCTCCCACCAGGTTCTGTTACCCAGAATCCCTTGCAAACCTAAAAAATTGTCAAAAAAAACACATTTTCCCCACATTTCTGTGGTGGAAAGTTCTGGGATCTGCGTGGATCCACAAATTTCCACCCACCCCATGTTCCCCAAAGTCTTCCGAGAAAAATGATACCTCACTTGTGTGGGTCGGCCTAGTGCCCGCGACAGGAAACGGCGCAAAACGCAACGTGGACACACCTCAATTTCGCAGTGAAAAATGACCCTTTTTTGGCAAAGTGCCTAGCTGTAGTTTTTGAACCATAGCTCTGCCGGCACCTAGGGAAACCTAGCAAACCTATACATTTTTGAAAACTAGACACCCAGGGGAATCCAGGATGGGGTGACTTGACTGCCTCCCACCAGGTTCTGTTACCCAGAATCCCTTGCAAACC
This sequence comes from Calotriton arnoldi, assembly GCA_963921515.1. Lineage (NCBI taxonomy): Eukaryota > Metazoa > Chordata > Amphibia > Caudata > Salamandridae > Calotriton > Calotriton arnoldi. The sequence goes on along the minus strand of CAWUFW010016669.1, from coordinate 4,275 downwards.
TAAAAATTGTCCAAAAAAACACATTTTCCCCACATTTCTGTGGTGGAAAGTCTGGAATCTGCGTGGATCCACAAATTTCCACCCACCCCGAGTTCCCCAAAGTCTTCCGAGAAAAATGATACCTCACTTGTGTGGGTCGGCCTAGTGCCCGCGACAGGAAACGGCGCAAAACGCAACGTGGACACACCTCAATTTCGCAGTGAAAAATGACCCTTTTTTGGCAAAGTGCCTAGCTGTAGTTTTTGAACCATAGCTCTGCCGGCACCTAGGAAACCTAGCAAACCTATACATTTTTGAAAACTAGACACCCAGGGGAATCCAGGATGGGCTGACTTGACTGTCTCCCACCAGGTTCTGTTACCCAGAATCCCTTGCAAACCTAAAAAATTGTCAAAAAAACCACATTTTCCCCACATTTCTGTGGTGGAAAGTTCTGGAATCTGCGTGGATCCACAAATTTCCACCCACCCCGCGTTCCCCAATGTCTTCCGAGAAAAATGATACCTCACTTGTGTGGGTCGGCCTAGTGCCCGCGACAGGAAACGGCGCAAAACGCAACGTGGACACACCTCAATTTCGCAGTGAAAAATGACCCTTTTTTGGCAAAGTGCCTAGCTGTAGTTTTTGAACAATAGCTCTGCCGGCACCTAGGGTAACCTAGCAAACCTATACATTTTTGAAAACTAGACACACAGGGAAATCCAGGATGGGGTGACTTGACTGCCTCCCACCAGGTTCTGTTACCCAGAATCCCTTGCAAACCTAAAAAATTGTCCAAAAAAACACATTTTCCCCACATTTCTGTGGTGGAAAGTTCTGGAATCTGCGTGGATCCACAAATTTCCACCCACCCCGCATTCCCCAAAGTCTTCCGAGAAAAATTATACCTCACTTGTGTGGGTCGGCCTAGTGCCCGCGACAGGAAACGGCGCAAAACGCAACGTGGACACACCTCAATTTCGCAGTGAAAAATGACCCTTTTTTGACAAAGTGCCTAGCTGTAGTTTTTGAACCATAGCTCTGCTGGCACCTAGGGAAACCTAGCAAACCTATACATTTTTGAAAACTAGACACCCAGGGGAATCCAGGATGGGGTGATTTGACTGCCTCCCACCAGGTTCTGTTACCCAGAATCCCTTGCAAACCTAAAAAATTGTCAAAAAAAACACATTTTCCCCACATTTCTGTGGTGGAAAGTTCTGGAATCTGCGAGGATCCACAAATTTCCACCCACCCCGCGTTCCCCAAAGTCTTCCGAGAAAAATGATACCTCACTTGTGTGGGTCGGCCTAGTGCCCGCAACAGGAAACGGCGCAAAACGAAACGTGGACACACCTCAATTTCGCAGTGAAAAATGACCTTTTTTTGGCAAAGTGCCTAGCTGTAGTTTTTGAACCCTAGCTCTGCCGGCACCTAAGGAAACCTACCAAACCCACACATTTCTGAAAACTAGATACCCGGGGGATTCCAGGGAGGTATGGCTTGCATGGATCCCTCAACGTTTCCTTACCCAGAATCCCCTGCAAACCTCAAATTTAGCTGAAAAAATCACTTTTTTCACATATTTTTGTGTGGGAAAGTTGTGGCATCACCGGGCTGACACAAATTTCCTATCACCCAGCGTTCCCCCGGGTCTCCCGATAAAAACGGTGCATCACTCGTGTGGGAGGTCCAAGTACCCGCGACAGGCAAGGGCCCAAAACGTAGTGAGGTGACATCAAAATTGCCTATCACAAAACGACCTGGTTTTGCAAGGGGGGTCCCATGACTTTTTGGCCCGGGGCTCGGCGGCCACCTAGGGAAACCTACCAAACCCACACATTTCTGAAAAGTAGACACCCGGGGGATTCCAGTAAGGTATGGCTTGCGTGGATCCCCCAACGTTTTCTTACCCAGAATCCCCTGCAAACCTGAAATTTAGCTGGAAAAAACACTTTTTTCACACATTTGTGTGTGGGAAAGTTGTGGCATCACTGGGCTGACACAAATTTCCTACCACCCAGCGTTCCCCCGGGTCTCCCGATAAAAATGGTGCCTCACTCGGGTGGGAGGCCCAAGTACCCGCGACAGGCAAGGGCCCAAAACATATTGAGGCGACATCAAAGTTGCCTATCACAAAACAACCTGGTTTTACAAGGGGGTCACCTGGGTTTTTGGCCCCGTGCTCGGCGGCCAGCTAGGGAAACCTACCAAACCCACACATTTCTGAAAAGTAGACACCCGGGAGATTCCAGGGAGGTATGGCTTGCGTGGATGCCCGAACGTTTTCTTACCCAGAATCCCCTGCAAACCTCAAATTTAGCTGACAAAATCACTTTTTCCACACATTTTTGTGTGGGAAAGTTGTGGCATCACTGGGCTGACACAAATTTCCTACCACCCAGCGTTCCCCCGGCCCGGGTCTCCCGATAAAAATGGTGCCTCACTCGTGTGGGAGGCCCAAGTACCCGCGACAGGCAAGGGCCCAAAACGTATTGAGACGACATCAAAGTTGCCTATCACAAAACAACCTGGTTTTGCAAGGGGGTCACCTGGGTTTTTGGCCCCGTGCTCGGCGGCCAGCTAGGGAAACCTACCAAAGCCACACATTTCTGAAAAGTAGACACCCGGGAGATTCCAGGGAGGTATGGCTTGCGTGGATGCCTGAACGTTTTCTTACCCAGAATCCCCTGCAAACCTCAAATTTAGCTGAAAAAATCACTTTTTCCACACATTTTTGTGTGGGAAAGTTGTGGCATCACCGGGCTGACACAAATTTTCTACCACCCAGCGTTCCCCCGGGTCTCCCGATAAAAATGGTGCCTCACTCGTGTGGGAGGCCCAAGTACCCGCGACAGGCAAGGGCCCAAAACGTATTGAGGCAACATCAAAATTGCCTATCACAAAACAACCTGGTTTTGCAAGGGGGGTCCCATGACTTTTTGGCCCGGGGCTCGGCGGCCACCAAGGGAAACCTACCAAACCCACACATTTCTGAAAAGTAGACACCCGGGGGATTCCAGGAAGGTATGGCTTGCGTGGATGCCCGAACATTTTCTTACCCAGAATCCCCTGCAAACCTGAAATTTTGCTGAAAAAATCACTTTTTTCACACATTTGTGTGTGGGAAAGTTGTGGCATCACCGGGCTGACACAAATTTCCTACCACCCAGCGTTCCCCCGGGTCTCCCGATAAAAATGGTGCCTCACTCGGGTGGGAGGCCCATGTACCCGCGACAGGTAAGGGCCCAAAACGTATTGAGGCAACATCAAAATTGCCTATCACAAAATGACCTGGTTTTGCAAGGGGGGTCCCATGTCTTTTTGGCCCGGGGCTCGGCGGCCACCTAGGGAAACCTACCAAACCCACACATTTCTGAAAAGTAGACACCCGGGGGATTCCAGGAAGGTATGGCTTGCGTGGATCCCCCAACGTTTTCTTACCCAGAATCCCCTGCAAACCTGAAACTTAGCTGAAAAAAACACTTTTTTCACACATTTGTGTGTGGGAAAGTTGTGGCATCACCGGGCTGACACAAATTTCCTACCACCCAGCATTCCCCCGGGTCTCCCGATAAAAATGGTGCCTCACTTGGGTGGGAGGCCCAAGTGCCTGCGACACGCAAGGGCCCAAAACGTATTGAGGCGACATAAAAGTTGCCTATCACAAAACAACCTGGTTTTGCAAGGGGGTCACCTGGGTTTTTGGCCCCGTGCTCGGCGGCCAGCTAGGGAAACCTACCAAACCCACACATTTCTGAAAAGTAGACACCCGGGAGATTCCAGGGAGGTATGGCTTGCGTGGATGCCCGAACGTTTTCTTACCCAGAATCCCCTGCAAACCTCAAATTTAGCTGAAAAAATCACTTTTTCCACACATTTTTGTGTTGGAAAGTTGTGGCATCACCGGGCTGACACAAATTTCCTACCACCCAGCGTTCCCCCGGGTCTCCCGATAAAAATGGTGCCTCACTCATGTGGGAGGCCCAAGTACCCGCGACAGGCAAGGGCCCAAAACGTATTGAGGCAACATCAAAATTGCCTATCACAAAACAACCTGGTTTTGCAAGGGGGGTCCCATGACCTTTTGGCCCGGGGCTCGGCGGCCAGCTAGGGAAACCTACCAAACCCACACATTTCTGAAAAGTAGACACCCAGGAGATTCCAGGAAGGTATGGCTTGCGTGGATGCCCGAACGTTTTCTTACCCAGAATCCCCTGCAAACCTCAAATTTAGCTGAAAAAATCACTTTTTCCACACATTTTTGTGTGGGAAAGTTGATGGCATCACTGGGCT